>JAGTTL010000174.1:0-30269 GCA_036851935.1 Coregonus suidteri | reverse complement strand
AAAAAAAATCCTAAAATGTGTTTTCTGGAGAATAAATTCAAATTTTTTGTCTTCATAGTTGACGTTACCTATGAGAAAATTAAGGCCTCTCTCATCTTTTTAAGGGGGGAAAACTTGAAAATTTGGTGGCTGACTAAATTTTTTTTTCCCCCACTTATTTTCCCCCCTAAGCCCTCAACAAGTAATTTTTGAAGCCTTGTTTTTGGGGGCCTAAATGTAGTGTTTGTTTTTATTTTTCCCCACACTATGTGTTCAACATGGATTATCTACCAAAACTATTAAACTTCTGAGATTGTTCGAGTACGTAAAAAGTTACCCAATTGTTTAAGTTGACGACTGAGTCTGTAATCTACTGTTAAAATCTTCTTTTTTGTGTTTGTGCCCTTCGGGCTGGTGGATTGTTTTTTTTGTTGTTTAACATGAATGACCATATTTTGTATTTACTTTGGTACACTGTTTTTTGTGTGTGTCATATTGTTTTTTAAAATTGTTTGTGCCATTCTTGATACACAGGGGAAAAACTGTTGGCAAAAAAAACCCAGCGCGTTGCATTTTCTTGCAAAAACCTTTTTGCCGGCTAGGATTAACTTTTTGTCCCGGGGGCTTGTAAAGCAAAAAAACTCCCGGGTCTCACGGTAATTACCATTAATTAAAAAACACATTTAGCACCACATACCCTACAGCCCTGATGTAGACCTTTGGAAATCTACTTTTTTTAAAAGCTAATAAATCCATGAAATATACCTAAACCTTTCACAATAAATCCATTATTTATTCAAAGGTCAAAAGAAGCTGAATAAAGAAATTTTGTCTTTTTTTCAAAAGAACAGAATAGCAACTCTAGTTTTCCTTATGTTAGGGCGATCTGGCTATGCCAAATTTCTGGGGGCTACCTATTTCTTTTAGCAACTTTTTTTTTAAATTTCTATCCATTTTTTATAGTAAAGAAAAAATTGAACAAGCGATAAAATAGAAGGTTTTTTCCCCAAAATTTTTGAGGGAGTGCCCCCCTTCGTGTTGAGCGGTTAAACAAGAAACGCTCTCCTATAGCTTCATTTAGAGTTTTTTTTGAAACTTTAGTTGTGTCAAATGTTGGGCTAATGTTTTTATTTTTAATACATTCAAAGGCTCATTCACTCAAATGATGATTTGAAAAAAGTCCATAAAAGGCAAGAGTTCTGCTTTGTTTCTTTTGCGGGCTGTACCACTTCTCAGCCCTCTCTTCCCAAATTTACAAGCACTTGATAATCCCTAACTTTTTCCCGGCAGCACCCCCTTTACGTGGCCTTAATCCCCCCTAAAAAAAATGTATGTTTTTTGGGGGCCGTGGTTGTTTGCTGTTGGGCTGAATATAAAAATTTATTCCCCTTCCCCTCGGCTACATGCGCCAAGCATTTCTCCTCACATTGCCTCCGTCCCTGTGGGGTCACGGCTAAAAGTGAAGACGACAATGGGGACGCAATTTCGCTCGCCCTTTTTTTCCTTTCCCCGAGGCGCATACTAAAGAATGTAAAGAATTTCCACATTTGCTTTTCGTCAGCTAACAAGATGAAGGGCCTAAAAAACAGAAAAAGTGCTAGTCAGTCATCGTACCCCCCCATATAAAAAATATATAGGCCTTGGCTAGGCTACTGAAGTGTGGGACTTTTTAAAAAATTGCAAAAAAAGTATGCTTTTTTTCTTACCTTCCGGGGGCATCTTCAAAAGTGATAATATTCATTCACAAGTGATGGGCTTATTGTCCCAAATCAAACTATTGTTGATTTAAAATTCAAAATGTCTTTACATACCTAAATAAGATTTAAAAAAATACATGTTTCTATCACAAAATAGCGAATGGGGGACGTTTTCTGTGTTTTTTTTTCATCCCCAGCCGGAGGCTATACTCTGTTGTAAAAAGAAGGAAAGTGCTTAATAATAGAAAGTTGAAAAATATAGCTGTCCCAGCCCCTTTAAAACTGATGGGATCCTCCTTTTTTAATACAAACCCCCCACCTGTTTTCTCACAATTGCTACCTATGAAATTTTCACAACTAGCTCATGGCTTTTCATGGGGGTTTGTTAGATTTTCTTACATTTGCTTGATTCAGAGTGATTGAGGGACATAGAGGGGTGAGCACCGGGTTACAGTTTGGTAGGCTACTAAGACCCCAGCCACCAAACTTGGAGAAGCCTAATTACCGGGAATTTGTGCCTTCATGATTGTGACCGCTGTGTGCGAGAAAAGGGGCCCTAACCCCTAGGCCGGCACCTATTACCATAACACCTTAAGGCATTCCATTTTTTTGTTTTCCCGTTACCCTCTAAAGGGTATACATACACAATTAATTCTCAATTGTCTAAAAGTTTAAAAAATCCTTTTTTAAACCCTGTCTCCCCCCCTTCATCTCACTGATTAAAGGGGATTTAAAAAGTGACTCATGAGGTCATGCTTTTCCGGGATTCACCTGGTCGTCTATTCAGGGAAAAGAGCGGTGTTTTTAATTTTTTTTGAAACTCAGTGATATTAATTCCCGTATTAAAACAGGTCCCCCCCAAGCCCCTAAACAAAGACATTATTTGGTAGAACAGAAACACTCTTAAAAAAAAGGGTGCTATCTGCCCCTTAAAAGGGTTCTTGGGCTGTCCCCCTAGGAAACCCTTTAAAGCCCCCTTTTTTGGTTCGGGGTAGAGCCCCTTTGGGTTCATGTAAACCCCTTTCTCAGAGGGTTCACTATCCCCAAAATGTTCTTCGGGAAACCCAAAGGCCTAACTTGAACCAAAAAGGGTTCTCCTATGGGGACGCTGTAACCTTTTGGAAACCCTTTTTTCTAGGGTGTAGCATTTAATTAACCCCTTGAAAAGGGACCCTTATGGCCAAGTTATGCAAAACCCTTTATGATGTATCCCTTGGGGCTGTCACTTTGGGTTTTTTACACTGTTTTCTTATCTCAATACTGCAAACCCCTTTTTTGACTGCTTACTTGTTCTGATAAAAAGACAGAAAAAAATTTTTCCAAATAAAAATTTGGACATGGGTTTAGAATAGGTGGCAGTCCCCAACGAGCTAGAGAGAAGTGACATTTATCCGGCACAAAAACATTTCCGGGAAACCCGTTAGCGGGCGCCTTGGACTTTCCACCCTATCCTCCTTGATACGTATAAAACTTTTAAAACTTTCATTATCGTTAATTAAACCTTTTTCCCGCAAAACCTCCTTTTTTTTTTAATTAAATCCTACTAATGGGGGAGATACAAGGATCTCAAAAACCAATATAACAATCTACCTTTTACTAAAGTTCTTTTCTTTCGAATGGCGGGTTTTGGGGTTTTAAATATAAAAAATGAAAAAGGAGAGGATTTAGGTGGTTTTTATTTTCTTTCAAAATTTCATCAGCAAGCTGCTCCATTACTCTCATTTGAGATAATAAACTCAGCAAAAAATAACGTCCCCTTTTTAGGACCCTGTTTTCAAAGTAAATTTGTAAAAAAACCAATAATTCACAGATCTTCATTGTAAAAGGGGTTTAAACACTGTTTTCATGCTTTTCAATAACCTAAACAAAAATGAACTGCACCCGTGGGAACCGTAAGACACTAAAAGCTTACAACGGTAGGCAAAAAGTCCGTTATGAAAACTTATGCACTAAAGGGCCTTTCTACTGACTCTGAAAACACCAAAAAAAAAGATGCCCAGGTCCCGCTCATCTGCGTGACTGCCTTTGGGATGCTGCAAGGGGGCATAGACTGCGTTGGCCAGGGCAAAAAATTGCAATGTCCATCGTGAGAAGCCTAAGACAGTGCTACAGGGGACGGGCGACAGCTGATCGGCCTCGCAGTGGCGGAGCAACGTGTAACCAAACCTGCACTGTGCATTCGGACATCACACCTGTGGGACAGTGTACAAGGATGCAACCACAACTGCCCGAGTTACCCCCAGGAACGCACAAGCCCTCCATCAGTGTCAGACTTGTCCTCAATGCCTTAGAGAGGCTGGAATGAGGGGCTTGTAGGCCTTTTGTTCACGGCAGGTCCTCACCAGTCATCACCAGCCACAACGTTGCCTCTTGGCACAAACCCACCGTTGCTGGACAAGACAGGACTGGCCAAAAGTGCTCTTCATTGGCGAGTCATAAGGGTTTGTCTCACCAGTGTTGATGGTCGGATTCGCGTTTATTGTCCGAAGCGCGCATGCGTTACAATCCGAGGCATGTCCTCTGGAGCGGGAAATCAATTTTGAGGTGGAGGTTACGTCATGGTCTGGTGCGGTGTGTCACAGCGTCATTCGAATGAGCTTGTTTGTCATTGCAGGCAATCTCAACGATGTGCGTTTCATGGAAAGACATCCTCCCTCCATCATGTGGTACCCTTCCTGCAGGCTCATCCTGACATGACCCTCCAGCATGACAATGCCACCAGCCATGCTTGCTCGTTCTGTGTGTGATTTTTCCTGCAAGACAGAATGTCAGTGTTCTGCCATGCGCCAGCGAAGAGCCCTGATCTCAATCTCCATTGAGCACGTCTGGGACCTGTTGGATCGGAGGGTGAGGGCTAGGGCCATTCCCCCAGAAATGTCCGGGAAATTGCAGGTGCCTTGGTTGAAGAGTGGGGTAACATCGCACAGCAAAGAACTGGCAATCTGGTGCAGTCCATGATGGAGGAGATATGCACTGCTGTACTTAATGCAGCTGGTGGCCACACACCAGATACTGACTGTTACTTTTGATTTTTGCCCCCCCTTTGTTCAGGGACCACATTATTCATTTCTGTTAGTCACATGTCTGTGTGAACTGTTCAAGTTTTATATCTCAGTTATTGAATCTTGTTATGTTCATACAATTTTTACACATTGTTAAGTTTGGGCTGAAAAATAAACGCAGTTGACAGTGAAGGACGTTTCTTTTTTTTGCTGAGTTTAGTTGATCTTAATTTAAAGTTGACAATTTTTTCAGCTAAAACTGTGTGCTATATGATCAAATATAGATAATAGTTTCTGGTCGTTCTGCCTGCTGGTCCTCAGTTGAGAGCCATGGTGGTGAGGAGTGAGGCAATTCTGTCTGTCTTACAATCACCTCCTGATGGCCTGCCTGGCAACATCCTGGCACTCTATGCATTCAGCGTCAAGATTCCACAAAAAGGCCCACTCCTACGAAGACCTCCTCCTGCTCAGCCTGACTGTGTCCGACCTCATCTTCCTGCTCTTCCTGCACCCTCAAGATGCATGAGGCAGCCTCCCCTCGGCATGGTCTGGACTCTCCCCAGCTCTCTCTACAACATTACCTCTTTCGTCTTCTTCTCCTCCACCCCATCTACACAAGCTCCTTCTGCTGATGGGGGTCAGTGTTGACCACTGCCTGTGTGTGGCCTTCCCTAATTCAGGGACAGGCTCGCCACAAGACCCTTATACGGAGTGTTGAGCAGAACTAGTGGTGTGGTTCTTCAGCTCGGACCACCTCTGCTTCATCTACATCATGGAGAAGCCCAGTCAGCGATGGATGAGGGCCTCACCTCATCTGATTTCTATGCCTGCTATGACAACTTCACCCAGGAGCAGCTGAAGGTGGTGCTCCCCATGGCGCTTGGAGCTGTGTATGTTTCTATACATCGTGCACTGCGGTCTGTGTGTTCTGCTACCTGAAATTCATCCTCATACTCATAGGACCCCCAACCCTTCATTGCAGAGAAAAGGAAGAGAGCCGTCAAAATGGCAATGGGGACCCTACTGGTTTTTTGTTGTCTGCTTCCTGCCCTATAATGCCACCCATGTACAGGGGTTTCATCATCCAAGACGACGTGAGTGGCGGCTCTAAGCTCTGCTCCTGACCACGGTCAACCACCGTTCTGGATCCTGTGACTTCTTACTTCTCCTCCTCCACGTTCCAATCCCACCATGAAGAGGATCCTGACTGGGAAGCGGAGGAACAGCTCCCTGGTGTTCTTCATAAACAGATTTGAAACAAAAACACTAGAGACATAGAGGGACAAGTTAACCCAACACCACAACTGAGGGATTTTTTTCTGACACTGAAGACTTCCTAATATATGGATGCGTATTACGGGGCAGACAGTCACCAGTTCACAGACATAAATGTCGACTAGAGAGAGACCTGCTAGAATCTCCACTGCTCACTTGACTCTGAAGCTAAGCAGGGTTGGTCCTAGTCGGTCCCTGGATGGGAGACCAGGATGCTACTGGAAGTGGTGTTGGAGGGCTAGTAGAGGGCACTCTATCCTCTGATCAAAAAAAAATATCCCCAATGCCCCTGGGCAGTGATTGGGGACATTGCCCTGTGTAGGGTCGCCGTCTTTCGGATGGGACATTAAACGGGTGTCTTGACTCTCTGTGGTCACAAAAAATCCCATGGCACTTAATGTAAGAGTATTGGTGTTAACCCGGTGTCCTGGCTAAATTCCCAATCTGACCATCATGGCCACCTAATTATCCCCAGGTTTCCAATTGGCTCATTCATCCCCCTTCTTTCCCCTGTAACTATTCCCAGGTCAGTTGCTGTAAATGAGAAATGTGTTCTCAGTCAACGTACAGTGGGGAAAAAAGTATTTAGTCAGCCACCAATTGTGCAAGTTCTCCCACTTAAAAGATGAGTAGAGGGGCCTGTAATTTTCATCATAAGTAACACGTCAACTATGACAGACAAAATGACAAAAAAAAATCCAGAGAAATCACATTGTAGATTTTTTATGAATTTATTTGCAAATTATGGTGGAAATAAGTAATTTGGTCATAACAAAAGTTTTCTCACATACTTTGTTATATACCCTTTTGTTGACAATGACACAGGTCAAACGTTTTCTGTAAGTCTTCACAAGGTGTTTCACACACTGATTGCTGGTATTTTGGCCCATTCTCCATGCAGATCTCCTCTAGAGCAGTGATGTTTTGGGGCTGGTCGCTGGGCAACACGGACTTTCAACTCCTCCAAATATTTTCTATGGGGTTGAGATCTGAGACTGGCTAGGCACTCAGGACCTTGAAATGCTGTCATTACGAAGCCACTCCTTCGTTGCTGGGCGTGTGTTTGGGATCATTGTCATGCTGAAAGACCCAGCCACATTTCATCTTCATGCCCTTGCATGATGGAAGGAGGTTTTCACTCAAAATCTCAGTGATACATGTCCCCATTCATTCTTTCCTTTACACGGATCAGTCGTCCTGGTCCCTTTGCAGAAAAACAGCCCCACCCCAACCACCCAACCCCAACAAAAGCATGATGTTTCTCACCCCCATGCTTCACAGTAGGTATGTGTTCTTTGGATGCCCAACTCAGCATTCTTTGTCCTCCAAAACACGACGAGTTGAGTTTTTACCAAAAAGTTCTATTTTGTTTCATCTGACCATATGACATTCTCCCAATCCTCTTCTGGATCATCCAAATGCACTCTAGAAAACTTCAGACGGGGCCGGACATGTACTGGCTTAAGCAGGGGGACACGTCTGGCACTACAGGATTTTGAGTCCCCTGCTGCGTATGTTGGTTACTGATGGGTAGGCTTTGTTACTTTGGTCCCAGCTCTCTGCAGGTCATTCACTAGGTCCCCCCCGTGTGGTCTGGGATTTTTGCTCACCGTTCTTGTGATCAGTTTGACCCCACGGGGTGAGGTCTTTGCGGGAGCCCCAGATCGAGGGAGATTATCAGTGTCTTGTATGTCTTCCATTCCTAATAATTGCTCCGCACAGTTGATTTCTTCAAACCAAGCTGCTTACCTATTGCAGATTCAGTCTTCCAGCCTGGTGCAGGTCTACAATTTTGTTTCTGGTGTCCTTTGACAGCTCTTTGGTCTTGGCCATAGTGGAGTTTTGAGTGTGACTGTTTTGAGGTTGTGGACAGGTGTCTTTTATACTGATAACAAGTTCAAACATGAGCCATTACCTACCAGTAACGAGTGGAGGACAGAGGAGCCTCTTAAAGAAGAGTTACAGGTCTGTGAGAGCCAGAAATCTTGCTTGTTTGTAGTGACCAAATACTTATTTTCCACCATAATTTGCAAATAAATTCATAAAAAATACTACAATGTGATTTTCTGGAGAAAAAAAATCTCAATTTGTCTGTCATAGTTGACGTGTACCTATGATGAAAATGACAGGCCTCTCTCATCTTTTTAAGTGGAAGAACTTGCACAATTGGTGGCTGACTAAATACTTTTTTTTCCCCACTGTATATACAGTGAGGGAAAAAAGTATTTGATCCCCTGCTGATTTTTGTACGTTTGCCCACTGACAAAGAAATGATCAGTCTATAATTTTAATGGTAGGTTTAATTTGAACAGTGAGAGACTGAATAACAACACAAAAATCCAGAAAGCGCATGTCAAAAATGTTATAAATTGATTTGCATTTTAATGAGGGAATAAGTATTTGACCCCCTCTCAATCAGAAAGATTTCTGGCTCCCAGCTGTCTTTTATACAGGTAACGAGCTGAGATTAGGAGCACACTCTTAAAGGGAGTGCTCCTAATCTCGGCTTGTTACCTGTATAAAAGACACCTGTTCCACAGAAGCAATCAATCATCAGATTCCAAAAACTCTCCACCATGGCCAAGACCAAAGAGCTCTCCAAGGATGTCAGGGACAAGATTGTAGACCTACACAAGGCTGGAATGGGCTACAAGACCATTGCCAAGCAGCTTGGTGAGAAGGTGTCAACAGTTGGTGGCGATTATTCGCAAATGGAAGAACACACAAAAAACTGTCAATCTTCCTCGGCCTGGGGCTCCATGCAAGATTTCACCTCGTGGAGTTGCAATGATCATGAGAACGGTGAGGAATCAGCCCAGAACTACACGGGAGGATCTTGTCAATGATCTCAGGGCAGCTGGGACCATAGTCACCAAGAAAACAATTGGTAACACGCTACGCCGTGAAAGACTGAAATCCTGCAGCGCCCGCAAGGTCCCCCTGCTCAGAAAGCACGTATACAGGGCCGTCTGAAGTTTGCCAATGAACATCTGAATGATTCAGAGGAGAACTGGGTGAAAGTGTTGTCGTCAAATGAGACCAAAATTGAGCTCTTTGGCATCAACTCAACTCGCCATGTTTTGGAGGAGGACGAATGCTGCCTATGACCCCAAGAACACCATCCCCACCGTCAAACATGGAGGTGGAAACATTATGCTTTGGGGGTGTTTTTCTGCTAAGGGGACAGGACAACTTCACCGCATCAAAGGGACGATGAACGGGGCCATGTACCGTCAAATCTTGGGTGAGAACCTCCTTCCCTCAGCCAGGGCATTGAAAATGGTCGTGGATGGGTATTCCAGCATGACAATGACCCAAAACACACGGCCAAGGCAACAAAGGAGTGGCTCAAGAAGAAGCACATTAAGGTCCTGGAGTGGCCTAGCCAGTCTCCAGACCTTAATCCCATAGAGAATCTGTGGAGGGAGCTGAAGGTTCGAGTTGCTAAACGTCAGCCTCGAAACCTTAATGACTTGGAGAAGATCTGCAAAGAGGAGTGGGACAAAATCCCTCCTGAGATGTGTGCAAACCTGGTGGCCAACTACAAGAAACGTCTGACCTCTGTGATTGCAACAAGGGTTTTGCCACCAGTAAGTACTCATGTCATGTTTTGCAGAGGGGTCAAATACTTATTTCCCTCATTAAAATGCAAATCAATTTTTAACATTTTTTTACATGCGTTTTTCTGGTTTTTTTTGTTGTTATTCTGTCTCTCACTGTTCAAATAAACCTACCATTAAATAGACTGATCATGTCTTTGTCAGTGGGCAAACGTACAAAATCAGCAGGGGATCAAATACTTTTTCCCCTCACTGTACTTATTATGGACACAGCATGTCTTACACTAGTTATCTTGTTGTTATTAGTTGTTGTTATTAGTCCCATCCTTCAGCTCCATTCAACACCTCCCATCTATCTCTTAACACCATCCATATTGGATTTCTATTTGCCATATATTTTTCAACTGTACTGTGATGTTTTACAAATGTTCTGAACCTTTCTATTCTCATTGTTTCTACAGTTTGTGAATTGAAAATAAACATCTTTGCTAAAAGTATTATTATATTATTGATCGATTGACTATGACTTTTCAGATCACCCAGTAGTGCTATCTGCAGGGTCAGCTCCATGCAAATATTGCAATCCTTCAGCCATTCCTGGACCTGTGTCCAGAAACAAGCTACAAATGGACAGTACCAAAAACAAATGATCTAATGATTCTGTCTCTTCACAGCCAAATCTGCAGAGCTGGGAAGATTTTATCCCCCATACAATAACATTATATTGGTAGCAAGTATTGTATATAATAATTTAAATTGAAAAATTATAAGTTTTGAATCCGGCGTCGTTTTGCGTATCAGTTCATAAACACTATGCCATGGGATCGGTACGTCAAAATCTCTTCCCAACTATTTTGCAATCTATATGGGACGGCTGTCAATCTTTTGGTCCTTAAATGAAACTGGTAAACTTTTTTATTTATCACAATTTTCTTTAACCAATTATGTTCTTTAATGCAAGGCCGACAGACAAGTTCCTTACTTTTTCCTCCTTCCACTTTCCTCTTCCATTTTTGTGGTAATGCTGCAATTGTTTGGTTGAAAATTTGGGTAGAGCAGACATTTCCATATTTTTTTGTTAGCTGCATGTGCAACATAACTCCACCATTCCTACCGATAATATCATTTATGAAGATTATACCTTTTTTTAAACATTTTCTAAAAATATAATGTTTTTTTTTATCAATTAGTATATTTGAGTTTAACCACAATATGTGTTGCAATATTTTGTTCTGGAGGATTAAATTGAAATTGTAACCAACTTTCTATGGCTTGTTTTAGAAATAGTGATATTTGGGAGATGATTTCCTTTTCAAATACCTGAAAGTGAGGGGTTGTAATCTGAATAAAGGGAAAAAGTCCCTTCTTGAACATTGGGTGAGACAATCTTACTAGTTTGCTAGAGGAACCAGTTCGGATTTAAGTTACATTTTTGTATGACTGAAACTTTTAGTGATAGGTCAAATGCTTTAATATTTAATCATTTCTGTCCTCCTAATTCATATTCATTATATAAATAGGCCCGTTTAATTTTGTCTGGCTTGCCATTCCAAAATAAATGGAATATTATTTTCTCATATAATTTAAAAAACTGTTCGCTAGGCGTAGGCAAGACCATAAGCAAATAGGTAAACTGGGATAATACTAAAGAGTTAATCAGGGTCATTTTTTCCACAAATTGACAGGTATTTACCTTTCCATGGTAGCAAGATCTTATCTTTTTTGCTAACTTTCTATTACATTTTTTTTGGAGTGAGATCATTTATTTCATTTGGGATATGTATTCTGAGTATATCCACATCACCATCAGACCATTTTATTTGTAAACTACATGGTAATGTAAAAATTGTATTTTTTAGTGATCCAATACGTAATATAGTACATTTATCATAATTTGGTTGTAATCCAGAGAGGTTAGAAAATATATATAGATCCTCTATGAGGCTGTGGAGGGATTCAAGTTGTGGATTAAAAAAGAAAACATGAATCATCAGCGTACAATGACACCTTTATTTCACTCCTTCTTACACATTTGTAATATCAGATGTAAACACAGCAATGCTCTCACATCCTCATGTTTGCAGACTACTGTTCAATGCGTCTGCAGTATACTCAGATGACACAGACCTCAGACAGGTCTGCTTGACTACTATATATGCTGGCACGTAACAGATCTTAAATTGAAAACTAAAATAGCACATTCTGCTGTTTTGACCAATATAACAACCTCCTAAGGAAGCTTGACTGCACTTAGCTGAGCTCTCCAATTCCTGATTGAAAAGAAATACACATCTACAGCCAGGTAGGTTATGACCATTTGGAATTAAGAATGTGTTATGCTTCTCCCTTTAAGTTTTTCACTGTTGAGCTGCAAGTTTACTGTGGGGAGGATGTAGCTATAAGAAGATTATGATTCCTTCATTGGTATTAAGACATTTGCTGAGATATTGTAATGAAAATACATTGATCATTGAAAACAACTTACTTTTTATAATTTGAATATATGATAAGTGGACTCCCTGAATTTGTGTTAATTTTTTTATTTGTTTATCTTATAGCTTCAGAGCCATGTTCGGGGTGAGAAGTGAGGTGATTCTGTCCATCTACATCATCATCTTCCTGATGGGCCTGCCTGCCAACATCCTGGCACTCTACGCCTTCAGCGTCAAGATCCACAACAAGCCCACTCCCACAGACATCCTCCTGCTCAACCTGACCGTGTCCGACCTCCTCTTCCTCTTCTTCCTGCCTCTCAAGATGCATGAGGCGGCCTCCAACATGCTGTGGGACCTGCCCAAGTTCCTCTGCTCCATCACTTCCTTCACCTTCTTCTCCACTATCTACACCAGTTCTCTCCTGCTGATGGCTGTCAGTGTGGTCCGTTACCTGGCGGTGGCCTTCCCCGTCACCTACCGCCTGCTCCACAAACCTTTCTATTCTGTGGTGGCCAGCGCAATCATTTGGCTTCTCTCCATGGCCCACTGCAGCATTGTGTTCATCATCCAGCACCACTCCCCCAGCAACTCCTCCGTCTGCTACGAGAACTTTACCGAAAAACAGCTGGCCATCATCCTCCCGGTGCGTCTGGAGTTCTTCATCGTGCTTTGCTTGGTTCCTCTCATGGTTTGCATCTTCTGCTACCTCCGCTGTATCTGTATCCTGTACATGCGCCCAAGGATCAGCCCGGGCCAGAAGCAGAAGGCCATCGGGATGGCGCTGGGTACTCTGGCCGTGTTCCTGATGTGTGTCTTGCCCTACAACTTCTCACATCTGCTGGGTTTCTACACAAACTCCAGCCCCTCGTGGAGATACTACACCCTGCTGCTCAGCGCCTTCAACACCTGCCTGGACCCTATCATCTTCTACTTCTCCTCATCCACCTTCCGCATCACTACCAAGATATACATCTGCAAGATGCTGGGACTACGACAGGGTCAGGCTGCAATCCAAAGTGAAAGCACAAGAGCAGATTCGGGCCAAAAGGAGAAGGGACAGGATTGACCGTAATAGGGTTAACAATTTCATCTTAAATCGTAACTCCCTTTGTGACAGGGGGAATGAAAGCATGTTGTGTGCAACAATGGGAGGCAATTGAATGCAAGTTCAACAAAAAAATGGTACAGTAACTTGTTAAAAACATTTCTAGCCTATCTATCTATGGGTAACACAGGGTTTACGCATTATGCTTGACGCACTCAGTTTTCCAGCACAAAACACCAGAAAATTGCCTAAAAGAGTACAACCAGCTCACCTGCTTTTACACTATGATATGGGTATGTTATTAGATGTTACATTTTTCTTTCGAATCAATAATTTAAAAAGGAATAGTTTTACCATATTAAAATGAGAGTTAAGTTCATGTTACAGGGTTGAACATAAACCTGAGGGACAAATGTAAATGTCTCATTCAATTACATTAAATAAGTAAAAATCTTCAGACATTACTTTACCAAAGCAACATAATAACTAGGACTTTACAATGATGGTGAAAATCTTGTAATTAAGTAGATTCAAATCTTCGTAGAAGGTGAACAAACATGACATGGGACATGTCAAGATGGGGATTTTAATGAAAACACACTGCTATTAGAATTTGTAAAAAAAATCATTAAAAAATGCTTAGTTTAGTTAGAGCATAGATATATGTGATCCTAATGTTAAATTAGTGTTTTATTGAAATTACAAAAGACACTCTATTCATGGAACGACCCAGCTATATACAGTATATTTCAAGATAATATGTAGATTGTGTTTTACACATTTCTGTGAACTGTACCTTTTTAGCCAAAGTCATTCATCTTTAAATGTTAAAATGTTTATATTCCATTTACAACAGTGAGCACTTCATACATGATTCATTTGTTTCATCACAGTAGCTTCTGTTACCCTTTTGAATTGCACACTATGGGAAGCTTGGTTGTTATTCCTTTTAAATGATTCATTTGTTTGGTTAGAGTATGTTCTGTATTACCCATTTGAATTGACACATAATGCTACATCTTTTCAACCTCCATTGTATTGGCATGAATCTGCTAACATATTTGTGTTGCAAAGACCTTCCTGTACTCAAGAGTTTCAAGGTTAAATGTAAGAAAGAGTGTAAATGTTTTACTGTTTAAGAGAGTTACAGCTTTATTAAAATGACACGTAAACTGCTCAGGCAGAATCAAAAAAATGTATTAATCTTTGGTTCTCAATTTTCTAGTACATTTTCTATATTTCAGTGATATGTCTATTGGTGTAAGCTTGATTATTTCATCATGTTGGAATTGCAGGGGCCAAAATGTCCCTGTTTTGCCATCTTTTCACTGGCTTTCCTCTCTCTTTTAGCGTGGGCCCGTCACTCTCCTGCATTCATGCATTCTGTAGGCACACATGTAAAATATACCTGCAAAAGAAAGACAATTAAATCAACAACTGTCCAGCATCTGTGATACTTGAGGTAGTTCCCATAGAGATATATAAAGAATAGTGTATAATCTGTTTTCAATAAATACCAGTATTGTCTGCATGTTTCATCAATAAAACTACAACAATTGATGATATACTGCAGTGTTTGGTTTGACTTGATTCAACTAGCATTCTGGATTTCAAATAATTACTTATCCATAGATAAAGAAATGAAAAGAGGGCACACTCCTTTATTTGCCATTGATCACTTCCATGACAGCATGGGCAGCTCCTCCATTTTTCTAGTTGAATATTATCTTCTTCTATGCATTTATCGGCGGTCTGTAAACAAGCGGAAAAGGAGCATACCGCCACCTACTGTGCGGGATTGTGTTTTGTCGAAACAGGCATACAGCCAAAGTTGGTGATTTACTGCCACATGCAGTGTTGGAATGTTTTCTCAGGAGTATAATTCTTTGGCAGATCCCTCCCGCTGACCTGGATGGAATTCTATGATCATTCCTTAACCTACAGGAAGTCCCACCCAGTTGACATCTTTAAAATGGTGTAAACTTTCAATGGTGCTGCCAATGCTAAAACAGACTTTCTGGCAAGTGTGCCCTCTATCCATATTTATGTCTGTATCATTCTTACCTGCAAAGAAGGTCATTAGCAGTGCCACCCAGCCCAGTATGTAGGACCAGGAGAAGCGCCAGTCACCGAAGCGCTTCCCCAGGAAGTTCACCGTCACCCCAGTGTAGATGGCCATTGCAAGCAGAACAAAGAGAGCTGGCGGAGAGTAAGAGAGGAGACATTCAAATTAGGACTCCCAATTTACAGTAGATAGAACTGTAGGTAAAATAGCGGTCGGGTCAGTAAACATCGACATAATGATTTATCCTGGATTCATTTACATTTGTGTATTAAGGCTGGGAGTATTTCTGTCAGGGGTGCAACTTTCACTGGGGACATGTCCCCCCCACATTCTGAAATTGCATTTTTGTCCCTCCCAGTTTTATAATTGGAATGTGATACAAAACGAGGCTACGGTGTGCTTTAGGACCATGCAGACGTCTCAGAGTGGTCGGGTAGGCTGTTTGGAGTGTTTATCTGACTGGATAAAAAAATATATATATATCCCCCCCATCTTTTAAATCCAAAGTTGCGCCCCTGATTTGTGTATTGTGTCTAACTCTGTTAGCTTCGCAATGTCCAGTGGGACTCACTGGAGACAAAGAACATGATCCCTGCAGCGAAGGAGCGGTTGAACCTCTCGAAGGCGGAGAAATGGGCGAAGGAGAGAATGCCTGCGATGATGCCTGCGAAGCACGACATGGCCGACAGGATCATGAAGGCACGGGTAGCATTCCAGTAGGCTAAGGACAGAGAGAGAGAGAGAGGAATAAAACAAGAAAAAGAGAGGACAGATACAATTTCAAAGATTAGAGAAAGTCACAAGCCCACACGCCTGTGAAAACCGTCTTGACCCATTAATTCAGTCTAATGTCCAATTGTTCATTTTCACCTAAACTAGTGCCAGCCAATTAGGGCCAACGGGTGCATGATTTGCCTCCATAGTTAACTGTAAAAACATATTGAGTCTAAAAAACGTATTGATTCTATTGAGTCTGAGTCTAATGACACTTGTTACTATTTCAGTCATTCAGTCATCTCCTTCATTACAGACCTCCTCGGTAGTCCTGGACATGGCTAAGACAGGCGTACAGCATTCATATTAGGATGTCCTTCAACTAAGGGAGTTTCGTCTGACAACTGAGGGACTTCCTATTATGGATGCCATACAGGCAGTCCCAGTGGTCCTATGGGTCCCCAGTGCGCCCCACTCACCGATGCTGTCCGTCTGCATATAGCACTTGCCCGACATGCAGTACCTCCACAGGCCCTGGTGGGCGAAGCTGCCTGACAGGCGGTACTGCATCCAGTAGTCAGTCGCAGTCGAGACCACCAGCAGGATGTTCCCCACTATGGCGCAGAACAGACCCCCTCCCATGAAGCTGTGCATCCTGAGTGAAACTGCGGTGGCGGCGAGGCTCTACGCACTGCAGCTCACATAAAGGCAGAGGGACGGGGTCAATGGCACAGTCAATACAGGCAACCATCTAGCACAGGCAACACAGTCAACCATGGGGCACAGGCAACACAGTCAGCCATGGGGCACAGGTAACACAGTCAGCCATCGGGCACAGGCAACACAGTCAACCATGGGGCACAGGCAACACAGTCAGCCATGGGGCACAGGTAACACAGTCAGCCATGGGGCACAGGTAACACAGTCAGCCATCGGGCACAGGCAACACAGTAAACACCATGGGGCACAGTCAATACAGGCAACCATCTAGCACAGGCAACACAGTCAACCATGGGGCACAGGCAACACAATCAGCCATCGGGCACAGGCAACACAGTCAGCCATCGGGCACAGGCAACACAGTAAACACCATGGGGCACAGTCAATACAGTCAACCATGGGGTCACAGGCAACACAGTCAGCCATGGGGCACAGGTAACACAGTCAGCCATCAGGCACAGGCAACACAGTAAACACCATGGGGCACAGGCAATACAGTCAGCCATTGGACGATGCAAGGCTTTGCGGATGCACTCAAAAAGTTGCAGGCAGCCAGGGTTGGGGTCAATTCCATATTAATTCAGGAAGTGAATTGCATGTCCAGAATTACAAATAGCCGTTTAAAGTCCAGGAAGTGATTGTTTTCACTTCCTGGATTGACTGAATTGAAATAGAATTGACCCCAGGCCTGCAGTCCACAATGGCACACACTATGCCTACAAACTAAACACAACATACAGAAACCTAGACAGAAGCATCAATGGTGCATAGAATCAGACAATGCAGGCAATGCTTCACTCGGCAACAGTGCAACTAGATGAAACAACACAGTATCACTTCCTTATTTGCATATTAAATAACACAGGATGGCAAAGTGTCTCTATAGTTGCACAGAGACAGTATGGATCCTATTTTGAACTGTACATGTTCCATTTCTGTAACACTGTGCAATCCACTTACGCTATCTACTACACCACATGCACCTCAAACACATACAAAAATACACAAACACTCCACAACCATGGTTATACTGAAATATCTAAGTGTCACATTTGAAAGTGAGAGTGGAGGATGGGCAGTGGTGTAAGTATTTACCGGCTCCAAATAATGCTCATGTAGAACTAACCAACAACAAATAATGGATATAAAAGCTGATAACACCTCTGGAACACCTCCATGTTTCCAGATCATAAAACTTCCATAGAGATTCCTTTACGGTTGAGGAAATGAAGAGCTAACTGTCTTACTCATTGTTCTTGCCTCCAGGCGGTACTAGAAAATAAACATTCAGTTCAGTGGGTTCAATGCAAAGTAAATACTATTTGCAATACAGTCAGACCAATCACCAAGGCCCTATGTACTTCAGAAACTAAAGGATGCCTCATAACTTTTGCATCCATCTTGGCCATCCATTCCATGTGTTGTACTACATTCAACATGCTTGCATAGAAGTTACTTGAGGTCAAGCATTGAAGTCAATATCTGTAGAATGCTGAATGGTTATGACTGCATTTATTTTAATGCATACTTTGAAATAAAATGAAATGGCAATGATTAAAGAAAAGTAATTGACTTATTTATCTTTAGAGACTTAAGCATTATCTTATTCTGATTAGTACTGAATGATTTCAATTTAATTAGCCCTTAACCATTTCATTGCACTTCATGACAAGTCTTTATTAGTCTTAGAAAAATATGCTTACATTCAGTAGCTCTGCTATTTTTCTCCGTGGACAGAAGTGTATCTCTTTGCCCACCTGTGCCCCACATGGCTACAATGCTTTATTCCACACAGATTTACTGTATACCCTTGCTTATTAGTCCAATCAGTTCAAACGGCCCAATCTGGCAACAAAACGTAACAGCACTGGGGCTAAAGTACCAGGATTCATCTTACCTGAGTTCTTCAGGATAAATAAACCCTCTTAAGTGTCAACCTTCCGCAGGGAAAGAGAGAGAGAGAGAGAGAGAGAGAGAGAGAGAGAGAGAGTGCAAGCCTGGAGTGAGCAAAACGTCAAAGAGGACCCCCTAGGCCGAATTCCAAAAAGTTATCCCCTTCGCTTTTCTGTCTATGGAGGCAAAATCCTTTACAACAATCAGCAGCGAGAACAAATGCACTTGAGCTGGTGGGCGCAGAGGCACGTGGCTCTTTCCCATTGAGCGACCATGGGGACTGTTGGAGGGGGGGGGTTGGGTTGATAGTATGGGACAGTGGGGGATGGGGGGGTTGGGGGAATGAGGCCGCCACCGGTGTGCCGTGGTCCCCTTTCTGTTGTTGTATCTGGTGTTCTGGAACTATGGTTGTGCAGAGGCTTGCAGTATACTGGGGATGGTCAATGCAACATGCTGAAGCTCACACTTTCTTTCAGTTGGAGGAGCACACTGTCATCTGTGGGCTGGGTATGGTGATGAGAACAGATACACGCTTAGACAGAGCCCACACATGACCACAAGCAAGGCTTAAAATAACTCCATCTCTCCATCTCTCTCTCTTACGTACGCATTGACACACACTCACAAATACATGCACACACACAGACACACAAAATGTCAACCTACATGTGCAGTATCATTATGACATCGCAGGCACTGATAATCACATTTAATTTATTCAAAATGATCTGTTGCCAAGTAATTACAATATTATTATTTACACAGAATTTCAATGCATGTATATTAGATAACTTGCAGTCAGACATATTGGTTTGACCAGTCATTAAGGAGCTTAATTAAGTATTAACATTCATGCCCAGAATTTGAGGAGAAAAAATGGTATGGTAAATAAATATACCAGTGATCTGTACCAACACAGAGGGTGAAACAGAACTGATTGTGTGTCTGTCTCCCAGTTATTTAGCTCCAGGCCTCATAGACCTCAAATCCAGTGAACACGGGCCTCTGGGCTGCCTAAACAAACACAGGAAATTATTATATGATGATCATTCAAAGATGTTCTGGAGTCCAGTTCTCACTGATCTCTGGTTCTAATAAACATCATTCCATATCTATTGGCCTGTGTTGCTAGTGTGTTTTTTTATGTCTCCCGTCTCCCAATATTTACCTCCCAGCTTTATACAAAGGAGGAGACGGCCATTTTAAACTTGGACACTGTGCCCAGTGTCATACACATTATAGTGGAAGTCCTCTTCTGGCACCATCAGAGTGCGTGTATTACCTGGGCAGTCAGTAGGCTCATGGTGTATCACCTGCAGTGCCCCCTTCAGCTCAACCTCCTCTAGTGCAGGGTGGCATTCTCTTCTGTGTAGGTAAGACCACAGTCATTAGATGACATCGCTGACATTATTGTTTAAAGGGGTAGCGCAGTCAAAAACTTAATTTTCCTGTGTTTAGTATATATTTCCACACTATGAGGTTGGCATAATAGTGTGAAATTGATTATAAGTCCCTTTTAGTGTCCTGGGTGGCTCAGTTGGTAGAGCATGGCGCTTGCAACGCCAGGGTTGTGGGTTCGATTCCCACGGGAGACCAGTACGAAAATGTATCCACTCACTACTGTAAATCCCTCTGGATAAGAGCGTCTGTGAAATGACTGAAATGTAGTATATAAGCTGTTTGAAAAGACCAGCTTTGCCAGAGCTGGTCTAGTAGTAGTGCTGCTATCCTTGGAACATACATCCCCTGGAGGCCACGGTTTGATCCCTCGTTCCGCCAATCACTATCTCGCCTGTATCCCTAATAAACCCTACCATCTGATATGCAACTGTCATAAAACTTCAAAATATCCTAAAAAAAGTTTTAAAAGAAAAGACAGGGTAACACAATGCTTTATAATGTTATGTCTTATAAAAAGGCGTATAATAGGTTATGTATCTAAATTTAGACTAAACATGATGTTTATCAGAATGCATTATACCTGCAGGTTTCAAGTGAAGTGTTACAGAAGACTATGCAATATACACTGAGTGGCCAAAACATTAAGAACACCTGCTCTTTCCATGATATGGACTGACCAGATGAATCCAGGTGAAATATAGGATCCCTTATTGATGTCACTTGTTAAATCAAATTCAATCAGTGTAGATGAAGGGGAGGAGACAGGTTAAAGAAGGATTTTAAAGCTTTGAGACAATTGAGACATGGATTATGTAGGTGTGCCATTCAGAGGGTGAATGGGCAAGACAAAATATTAAAGTGCCTTTGAATGGGATATGGTAGTAGGTGCCAGGCGCACCGGTTTGTGTCAAGAACTGCAACGCTGCTGGGTTTTTCACGCTCAACAATTTCCCGTGTGTATCAAGAATGGTCCACCAGCCAAAGGACATCCAGCCGTCTTGACACAACTGTGGGAAGCATTGAAGTCAACATGGGCCAGCATCCCTGTGGAACGCATATGACACCTTGTAGAGTCCATGCCCCAACGAATTAAAGCTGTTCTGAGGGCAAAATTGGATATTAGGAAGGTGTTCCTAATGTTTGGTATACTCAGTGTAGTGTTCAATATTGGTTATGAAGGCCGAAGCCTAACTCATCAGTAACTCATGGTGTGTCATTGTCATTCTCACCTCTTGGTGGAGTAGAATCTCCAAAATAAAAAGGTGGCAAAGGAGAGTACCAGCAATAGGACGCCCCCAACTCCTCCGTAGAACAGGGACCGCTGGGCAGACGTTTCACCTGCTATTGAAAAATCCACAAAGTGATCATCAGTCTTACGACGTGGAGTTTCCAATGTTCTACATTCACATTAAATATCAGCTGGATTTACATTAGGATACATTAGGGCAAGCCAGATGCTACAGAAGCAATTCGATACGATAATACTCATAATAATCTTTCAACTCCAGCTTCATTTTCACTCTTTCAATTTATCTTACTCTCTTCACTACATTGTAGTAAATGTGGTATAACTTCTGCTTAATAAAGATGACACATTTCACGACAAATACTGTCCTTTAGATATTGATTTGTTTAACATTTTGCCAATTACCCTATGTCCTTCACTCAGATGAGGCCAAACTTACCAATGAATGGGAGTTTGAGGAAGGCACTCCCATGCTCATTGGTTGAATTGCAGAGGACATCACCCATGTCATCACCCTTGGGACCAATGAGAATGGACCTCAGGATCCTCCAGTTGAGCAGGTCAGTGATGTTGTGAGTCTGATTGTCCTGGATGCTCCATGGTGTCCAAATGATCTTCGCCACAGGGTGAGAGTCCACCACACACTCACACCTCACCTCCCCATCATTCACAGAACAGAAGGAGATGGGAAGTATAGCTGGTGCATCTAAAAGAGTGTAAGATAAATGGAAAGAGAGAAAATGACAAAACGACTATGGCAAACTTCCATATTTAACATGGTTTATAAAATGGTTACAAAATGTTTATGACATAATAATACACACACACTCAACGTTCACAGCCATGGTGTCTGAACTGCACTCTCCCATCTCGTTCAGAGCAGAACAGCGGAACTGCCCCACGTCTCTGGTCACAGAGAGACTCAAACTCCCAGAATCCTCTTTGAGCAGGACTGCCTGCTCCCCGAACACACGGTACCACTTATAGGAGCTGACTGGGAGATGACCATGACCCAGACAGGACAGAGTGACCGTTTCTCCCTCCAGAGGCCGGGCTGGGAGCTGGCTGATTGACACGTTGGTGGGTAGTGCTGGTGAAGACCAAAAATTGAGGAAAATACTGGTATGGTAAAATAACCAATAGCGCTGTGACATAATCTTCGAGTACATTGATGTTGAATAGAAAAAGCGTGGTGGAAAGCATAAACGTCACAACAGAGTGTACAATCTCTAATTTATTTCACTGAACATAATTCATACTAATAATGATCATTACAAAAGGAAACCCTCTTATACCACTGAGGACATTTTCAGAATACCTTTCACAAATACCCGCAGGAGAAGCTTATCATGGCCATGTGTGTTGTTGACCAGACAGGTGACAGACACATTTTCATAGGTGCCCTCTGCAGCCAAGATATCCATCACTGTGTGGTTCTGGTTCTGGGGGGAGGTGATTGGGTCAGAGGCAGGGAACAGGGGTTCTCCATCCACCATCCACAGCACTGTGGCCTTTGGTCGAGCCCGGGCCTGACACCTGCAGAAGACTTGGCCAGCATGGTAGGAGCAGCTGGAGTTAGCCAATATAGATGGCTTGTCTGGAGAATGGAAATACGTTTACTGGTAGTTCCATTAGCTATCAATAACAGTTCACATTTAGGCCTACTTCACATTCAACAAAATCTCATAGTCCATATTTTGGCAGTAGTAGTCAATGCGCTCTCCTCCATGGTCTGCACTTTGTATTGTTCTAAGTGGTGGAATATCTCTGGACAAACACGTACTCTTTTTAATCCATTTTTCCATTGGAATAGATTTGATTTCAAGTCACTAAATCCACATATCCATTCAGTAAACCTCAGATCAACCTAAAACTCACATTCTGCAGTGACCACAAAACTAGAGGAGGGCTTGGACCTCCCCAGAGAGTTGATAGCTATGCAGTGGAACACATTCTCGTCTGGGTCCAAGTCTGTGACCGCAACGGTCTCTGTGCTGTGGTTCAGTGGCATGACCAGGCCATCTCTCAGCAAGTACCACAGGTAGGAGCTGGCAGGGGGGTTGGCATCACTCACACAGGACAGGGACAGGTTAGTGCCAACCTGGACCACAGTGCTGCCCCCTGAGACACTCACAGACCTGGGGGCATCTGAGAGAGAAGAGGGGCAAAGGAGAGATGCTGGAAATATCACAGTGAGCCTTTAAATGGAGTTCATCATTCCTTATTATCGGGGAATTGCTCCTAATTTTCAAATGTGATGTTCCTATGTCCCAAGTTGTATCACAGAATGTTCCCAACCTAAAAGGCAAAAGTTGATGTAATGCTACAATTTGAATGATAAGATACAGTGAACAGAAACAAATTGAAGAGTAAGAGGAGAGTAGAGTGACTCTAGCTGAGACTTACAGCTCACGTCGAGCACCACCTCCCCTGTAGCTGTCTGGCCTCCTGGATGTGTCACGTTACACGCCACCGCTTTCTCATGATCCTCTGCTCGGGCCACAAACGAGATAGTGGAGAGGACGCGCCATCGTCCCTGTATCTCCTCGGTGTGGTACCCCTGGACCACCCCCCTCTGGTCCCTGAAAGAGAGGGAGGGAGGGGAGGAGGGGCAGGTGTGGAGGACAGCACAGGAAACAGTGATGTTGCCCCCCTCCCTCTGCTCCTCACTGACCGACAGCTGTGGCCTTGGTGCTGTATCTGGAAATAGCAAGAGACACTAAGTCTAAGACACTAACAATGGGTTCACTCATTGTGCAATCGGTCATTCCTCGCAATAGTCTGCTAACATCTACATCATGTGACCAAAATAACTACATTATGACACATTTTCTTTTGGATTCGTGTTTTTTCATGTTTGGTTCATTTAACATCCTCAATCCATTTTCAAGAGCCCTTTGTCAGGTTTTGCATAATTCATTACCTGTAACCTCCAGTGTCACCCTCCACTGAAAGAAGGCGAAGACATACTTGCTGACCTCATCAACCCAGGGGTAAATATCATGTTCGTTATGTTCTAACATCATTCCATGGATCATCAGGCTGCAGTCTCCATCAGAGGCCCTGCCCACCAGTTCTGTTCTACCACTGTAGTGCTCTATGATATCCACTGGTTTGGTGCGGCTGAAGACGACTGGATATTTAGCAGGCATCTTGGAATACTGGTACCAGGTGACATTACTGGGGCTGTAAGAGCTGGGGTGTGTGAAGGAACAGGGGATGAGGATACAAGACCCAGTCAGGCCGGATATCTGATTAGGAATGGTGACGGTCCACTCCTCAGCCACTACCAACACGCACCACACCACTGGACAGAAAGCGAGAAGGTGAAAATAAATAAGAGTGCAAGACATTTAATGAGTATTGTTTGATAGCTGAATGCTGTCGTATATGGTAGAATAATAAAACAACTTCCAGAAAACATTTAATTTGTGGGCTCAAATGTATCAGCAATTGCGTGATAATATTGAGAATATAAAGATTCAATGTACATTTCTCTTGGAAACAGAAGACCATACAATGTCTTATCTACCAGATTGTACACCCATTCAAGGCTAAGGACATCATCATTTTTGTAAACATTTAGCTCTCAACTCGAGGCATGATAAATGCTCATTATGAGCAGGCACAGACAGTCATCAATGAGGTATAAAGTAGACTTACCTTGTAGAGAATAGCAGAGGGACACATGTTTTCTGAGAGTCATCATGACTGATGCACCTGCATAAATGGATGACATCATTAGAAATAGACTGTGGAATTCCTATTGAATCTGGAGGACAAAATATCACTCAAGTGCAGATAAACTGTGATCAAAATGTAACTTAAGACTACGCATTCAGTTACTGTCGATTTCTACAATATGAAGAATCTGTGGCAGAACAAGAAAACAACATACAGCATGCCTTTGTCTGGATGCAATCATTCATTAGTAAAACTCCAAAACACTAGTGTAGCCCCGTGTAGCTCAGTTGGTAGAGCACGGCACTTGCAACGCCATGGTTGTGGGTTCAATTCCCACGGGGGGCCAGTATGAGAAAAATGTTTTATTATGCACTCACTAACTGTAAGTCGCTCTGGATAAGAGCGTCTGCTAAAATGACTAAAATGTAAATGCAGTACAACTGCTCACTAAATGTTTCTAACAAAATATATTAGGCTGCATTTGGTGACATACCTCAGTAGCCCTGTCGGTCTTCCACTGATGACTGATCCGTTGCTCTTGGAAATGACACTAAAGTGACCTTGATGCCTAACCTTATGCTTCTCATGCCCAAAAGTGGTCACAATGTTGCCACCTTCCACACCTCAACCATGTGAAACCACATAGACATACAACACTTCTATAACAGCAGAACTCCCTGAAGTACTATACTCCAAATATGTTACCATGTTCGTTTATTAATTTAGGAAGCTCTTTTCAAAGAGCAGAGGATAGAATTGTAATTAAAAGTGATTGTCAGATGGCCATGTTTGTGTGTACCAGAGGCACAACCATAGGGAACCCTTAAAGACACTAAAATAGGCCCATATTTAAAAGCAGAACAGAGTGGTTATATGAACTGTAACAATCCCCAATTTATGAAACTTGTAAATTGGTGGGAAAATGAATTTCTTAAAATATCAATTGTCATGGGTTGTTTAAAAAGTGTTAAAGAAAACAGATGTGTAACTGACTGACCGGCATTGCAATTACATTAGACTGAATGTACAAAACAATAACACCTTTCTAATATTGAGTTGCACCCCATTTTGCCCTCAGAACAGCCTAAATTCGTCGGGGCATGAACTCTACAAGGTGTCGAATGCGTTCCACAGGGATGCTGGCACATGTTGACCCCAATGCTTCCCACAGTTGTGTCAAGTTGGCTGGATGTCCTTTAGGTGGTGGACCATTCTTGAAACACAAGGGAAACTGTTGAGCATGTAAAACCCAGCAGCGTTGCAGTTCTTGACACAAACCGGTGCGCATACCATACTCCGTTCAAAGGCACTTGAATCTTTTGTCTTGCTCAGTCACCTTCTGAATGGCACACATACACAATCCTTGTCTCAAGGCTTAAAAATCCTTCTTTAACCTGTCTCCTCACCTTCATCTACGCTGATTGAAGTGGATTTAACAAGTGACATCAATAAGGGATCATGGCTTTCACCTGGTCAGTCTGTCATGGAAAAGGCATGTGTTCCTAATGTTTTGTACACTCAGTGTATATATATATATATATACACATATACATACACACACACACACACACGTGGTTGCAGTCATTTTTATAAGATTTATTGAAAATAAATACCAGTACAAAGTTTGCTGATCAACAAGATTGGAGTTTAGATATACATGTATATTCAATTTGGTTGACGCAGAAACACAATCTTGATTAAAAAACACCTCATTCAGTTTTGCAGTTACAGAGAGCATCATATCCCCATATACATAAGAGCTTTTCAAGTTAGTGATAAAACAATATTAAGAATATCAAATATAAAAACATTTAGGACATAAAATAATTGCATATCACAGTGAAAATGACAGTTTTATTCAGTTTACACAATTGTGGCAGTTCTCACAGGGGGAGGAGCGACAAACGTGGGGAGAGGGATTGACCGCTCAGACGGAGCCTGGAAAAGATATCAGATACAAAGTATGGCTGGTAAATCATTTCTGAAATGACATCTTGTATGTCACTCTCCTACATTTCTATATAACAGTTCTAACCCAATAGCAATTCCCTACGGCCCATATTCACAAAGCGTCTCAGAGTAGGAGTGTTATTCATTATGGTTTAAAAAGGCAAAACTGATCCTAGATCAGCAGTCCTACTCTTCTATGCTTTGTGATTATGGTCCCTGATGTGTAACTTCAGATGTTTTGTAAGTGTGTCATGACAAGGCGGGGTGAATTACCACTTGTAATGTTATTCTGTTGTAATCAGGCAGTGGTTTGAGTCCTCCAGTCAGCAGGTGATTGGGAGTGTTTATGTCTGGTTGGGTTGACACCGCCTGCATGGGGTGAGAGAGCGCGAGCGAGTGCACGCGCAAGAGAATATGAGCTCTACAGTACAGGTAGGAACATGACATTTGTGCAATAACACATTTCCCAATTACTGGCATTACCTTCACTGCTTTGGGCACGGGATATCTGTTCTGTTGACCTATAAAACAGAAACACAATTTTATAGTGAAAACCAATTGATTCCGGATGTGATAACAAAACGGGAAGGAAGATCAGGGGATTGAGGGTGGTGCTCCTACGTTTCTTCCTGCAGCAGTAGACACAGAGGTATATGAGGCCGATGAGGAGCAGGAGGAAGAGGAGGCTACAGGGGATCCCGACAGCGAGGCCTATAATCTGTGGTCCGCTCAGACCACCTGTCACACCAGCGCACACACACAGTACAATCTGTTAGAGCAGCATTCACAGAGCCGACTCTCCACTGATGTGTCAAAGGTGACATGGGAGCGTAACGTTGACTATAAGTTTAACTTTACCAGCATCATGTGGAGGTTTACATTTATCACTTCATTATGTTAACATCCAGCTCATTCCTCAGTCTCTTTAAAAAATACAACTGACTATCTTATAAAGAAATGAATTAATTTCTTCACATGGAACAATGCCAAGCCAACTAGTAAGTGGGAAACAGATTAGCACCTCCCAAACGAAATGACCTGAATAGGAAAATGATCCAAGTCAGTTCAAATACCGGGTCCAATTATCTGCACCCCTGATGGTTCCCCCTGAGTTCTGCCAGCAATGGGGATGACCCGGAAGTAGTATGTGGATTTGGGATCCAGAACAAAGATATCAGTGCTCCGGGAGGATCCGGGCCTCTGCTGAATGCTCCGGAATCCCTCTGTGGCTCTTTTCCGTCGGTCGCTGCATTTTTATTGCCACTTAGGAGGTCTGGTCCGCTCATCTGTATGTCAAAGCCTTCAACGCAACGGAGGGACAGAAACCAGTGTTGAGCAGTACTTAAAGGGATGTTCCATATAATGTGACATTAACTACAGCCAAGATACATGTAAAACCAGGTAAAATGTCAAATTGTATCCCAAAGCTGACACTACTGAGTAGTATTATACAAGATTCTCAGCCAAGTGCTTGAGGACAGCTTTATAGACCCAAAACGACATAAAAGGAAAATAGCAGGCTCATTTAAAAAAATAGGTTTAGACCTCTTAGGCTACAATTTTAGTTTCTCACACCAAATCATTGTGCGCTCTAGAGCAAAGCCGGATAGTCCAGATGGTCTCAGACATTAAGCAATATTTACAGTACACCCCTATCTCCTGTGTTTGGAGTTGCATCTTTTCCCAGCAGCAATATTGCTGAGGTCTACAAGTTCAGCAGTGAGATCAAAAGCCATTCCACAAAGGGTTGAAAACTGGGAGGCTCCCATGTCGTAAAATTACAATGCCTAAATTGTGAAAATCATATTCTTATGTTCTCTCAATATCGTTTTTACAGGAACATTTGTGAGCATAGGTACGTCAGCAGCTTTACCTGTAATCACAGAGGTGGGAGGGACCTCCCAGGTCATTGTGATGATGGTTCCATCTTGATTAGGGAAAAGACTGGAATCTGAGATGGTGGGGCCTGGAGAGAGGGGTGAGAGGGAGACTATGGCGCTTTGTGTAAAACTAAAAAAAAGCAAGTTCTTCTTTACACAGTCTAAGACCCCATTGTGCTGCTTTAGTCTAGTAATCTAGTGCTCTAGAACTCTCAGGTAACATTTGATTCTCCAGTCATTTAAATACAGTACAACTCCTTCCCAGTGCTCAGCACAGAGATCACATTATGTATGTTTAACCACATGCTGTAACTACTATTAGCGGTGTTACTTGAGGGATATAAAACACTACTATAACAGTGGATCACAATTTCTTTGTTTTTTGCGTAGTGTCCTACATAAAGCCTTCCAAATTTCATGGTGACCCACCAAGTAAACAAAACCATGTATTTCGCGCCAAATCTATCCATGACCCAAGAAAAACAGGCTGTTAACCACCACCTGAGAAACTGGCCTATGACATACCCAGTAACTGAGTCTTTTTTTCATTGTTGCCCAGTGGGTTGCTACAGTTACAGGTGTAAGTGTAGAGGTGAGTGGTGCTGGTGTTAAAATTGTGGATGCTGAGCTGCGCAGTGTCCATGCTGATCTGGTACTGCAACCCATTGGCTAAGAGCTCGCTACCTTTGGACCATGTGACCATAGCCTTGGGCGTGGCATGGCTGTTGCAGTGGATGGTGACCACTATTTTACCATCTTGGTCCACTGTGGTCAAGACCATCGGTAGGAACTCTGCAGGACCAGCTGAGGAGGAATGAGACCACTAGTTACACTGTGTGATTCTCAAACATTCTGTTTGTTGTGCAAACCTGCAAAACGCCTGGACCTTACATAGTCTAGTATGGAATAGGGAATAAGTAACTCACTGGCAGTAATATTGCACTGTGTCTGATGGAGGGGGTGATAGGCCATACAGAGGACCATTTTCCCATGGATGTCCTGAGAGGCAGGCATAGTCAGGCTGAAGTCTCCGGCACCGCTGGTGGCGTTGTTCAAGGCAGGGAAGGCCAGTAGGGCTTCTGGGGTGCCTCCTGGCCACTGGCAGTGGAACTGCAGGTCAACATTTCCGTTCACTGCATTGACTGAGCACAGTGGGCTGGCTGTCGGGCTCTCTGTGATGGTAGGAAGACAAGGGGGGGCGGGGGGGTAATTAGAACACTTGCACCCTAAACTAATGCAACAAGCTTATTGGTTTGGCGCACACACACACAGGTTGTGTGTAGCACAGGCACAATGGTCCATCCAGATGTTTCAAGATCCCTTACGCTAAGATCAATGATATCAAACACCACAAGGCAAAGCATGTGTACCGTGTCACACTCCAGCAACAATACATTGCCCCTCAACAGACGCTAATACTCTACCATAAATGTTGACCGTCAAGTTCCTCTTAAGCTGCGTTCTGGTGTTCTCATTGACCAGCACACAGGTGTATATACCCCCCTGGCTAGTTTGGACATTGGTCAGATTGAGACTTCCTCTTTGGGAAACAGGCAGGGTCTGACCCCCAAACATCCAGGAGGTGGAGGGCTGGGGAACCCCCTCGGCCTGACAAGAGAGAGAGAGGGAATCTCCGGAAACAAAGAAGGCCTGGGACGGACTGGCTCCAAGCAGTAAAGGATTGTTAAGGATTTAAATACAAACTAAGACATGCGAGTATTAT
>JAGTTL010000173.1:0-88705 GCA_036851935.1 Coregonus suidteri | reverse complement strand
CGCCATCTTCATTCACGCAACAACAGACCTCATATAATTTTTTGAGACGGAGGGTGGCAAAAAAAAAGAACACCACCTACTGGCTCAAACAATAGTGTGCAATTCGAGGCGTTCCTGTATTTTGCGGAAACACCCCCCGTCATCGAGTATCCCATTGGTTCCTTCATGAACACCCCTCCTCGAGTATCCCATTGGTTCCTGCATGGACGCCCCCCTCTAGTACCCCTTTGGTTCCTGCAAGAGTATTCTTCAAATGTCATAGATATGCTAATATTTAGCATTTCTTTGAAATGTCAATGTATTCAAATAAGAGCTTTTATTTTGAAGGGCCCAAACCATTGCGGACCGCCATAATACAACACATAGAACAGTGGTTCTCAACTGTTTTGCCTTGGGACCTAAATTGAACCATTTGTCTCAGTCGTGACCAACATTCGCATCGCGAAAATAATGGGCAAAATACAATCTGGAAAACTATTTCTAATGCTTTGGAGTAAATGTATAAACCCTTTTTTCGTTGTAAATGATACAATTTTGCCCATATTCTTGATGAAGAATCAACCAATATAGTGCTGCTAATAGCTCTATTAAAATTTACTGTGAAAAAAAATAAATAAATAATCTGAGATTCAATTATTAAAAATGTGAATTCATTATATTTCTAAAACACTTTCTACCTGGTTTAAGTTGTTTATGTTCAGACTGAAGTATTTTTTCATTGTAAAAAAGTACATATTTATTTTATATGTTTTTTTTTAATCAGACCCCGCGACCCATTCAAAACTCCCGCGACCCAAATTTGGGTTGCAACCCACCAGTTGAAATCACTGCCTTAGAAGAAGGCCACCAGGTCGTGACACTCGCAGACCCAGTGGCGAGAGTGCGAAACAGAAGATTTCAATGTCTGTCTGTCCTTTTGAGTTTTGATGCTGAGTTGAAACCCCAAACAAAGTAATTTTTAAAATCAGTTATCCCATACAAGTTTTTGTGCTGAATCCACTATGGTGTTTCAGGTGCCAAGTTTATGGTCATGTTGCAGAAGTGTGTAGAGGGAGATTCCTAATGTGAGAAGTGTGCATGCAGGCATGGGGAAAAAGGAATGTGTAGTATTGGTGAAGAAACGGTATTTTGTTAACTGTAGGGGTGCCCCTGTTGCTGGGGGTCAGAAGTGTCCGGTGTGAGAGAGGCAGGTTGAGATTGCCAGGTCAGAGGTGTACAGAAGGGGTCCTATCTGAGGCAGTGAAGAAAGTAGAGAAGATGGGTCAAGGGTGAGGGGCCTAATAGGCTCCCGGTGAGTAGTAGACTTTTGCCATACGAGTGATAGGCCCACGAAAGAAATGTTAAAGGGTTTGGCTTTTTAGCATTCATTGCCATGGTTTATCAACTGTACCCCAGGAATGGAATGGAAATCATAGAAATAGGTGTTGTGGTGGCAGAGGCAGAGAAGTACTTGGGATTGCGAGATCTTACTGCAGAAAGTTACATGGGGTGTTGAATGGTAGTGTCCCGTCCTTCCAGGACGTCAGCCTGGTGTAGGATCAGATTGGGTTAAATTAGTGCAATTGGGTGGTGGGTTTTTAATGAGTGTAGGGTTAGTTGGCAGGCAACATTTTTTCTCTCCCTTTTCCCATTTTGTGTCACAAAGTATAATGGATTTGTACTCCAGTTGATGGCGGTAATGCAACATTATATTGGATGCCAACGCCGTTAAACCCCCGAAGAAGAGGCTAACAGCTCATCCATTTCTTAAAACAGGAAGTAGGTTCAGTTCACTCAGAGAAGAAGAGGCGAAGCAAGAGGGATAATATAGGCCAAAATCTGTCTACTCCGGCAGGTGGCGTTTTTCGTTTTTTTCGCTTTCAAGCGAGGAGTTTTTGTATGGATGTCAATGAGAGTGTCGAAAAAATTTGAAGATTTATTTGCTACATGTGGCTTATTTGATAGAATCGAAGTTTTGTAATGCTTAGGTTGTTATGAGTGTACTGATATAAGTAGGACACGTGACAACCCGGCAACCTTGAGAAAAAACACCTTTATATCGGAGTTGTGCTTGTTGTTCATGAACGTATAGCCCTCATTGCTAGTTCATGAACGTATAGCCTCTCATTGGCTAGTTCATGAGTATAGCCTCTCATTGGCTAGAATGGCCCATCTGATCTGCCCCCCCCTCCGACTGCCTTTCTTTTTTGAGACATTTCTTTTCATTTTTTAGAGCGGCAACTAGAGTATCTAATCAATATAATGGATAATCTTGCGCTTCACTCCATAACTGTGTGTGGATAAATATGTGGTTCTCTGGTAATACAGTTACTATGCATCAAGAAGTATCCACTGACATGTAGTCTCGACAAAACAAGAAGTCGTACTGGAGTTTTAGCTTGCTGAAACAGCCGGCTAATGTCTCGACAAATCCATATAGAGGCGTCCGGAGATGATGCAGCACGACCGCCACTTCTCACCAGCCACCCGGAGCTAGCTAGCCTTGACTCAGATGAAGGTACAGCGTAAACTCCACCTGGTGGACTTTGAAATGTCATGCACCCACCCTATCCGTAAACTAGTCCAACGTCTAGTCTTTACTAGTATACAAATGTAGTCCTGATGTCAAATGCAATATGTAGTAGGTGTAACTGCATTATCAGACTTGTGTTTTCCATGAGATGTTTTTAGTAATTAATGCTCATGGGATTTTAAATGGCTTTGTAAATTGTCTGTTGTTTTATTAACTTTTCAGGTGAAGTTTTTTTTGAGGGGAGTAGTGGAGAAAATGAAAATTTGATGTTCATGGCGTAACAAAAAAAACTAACATATAAAGGAAGCTGTTGAAAGCGGTAAACTTTTACTGGTATTTTTGTTTTGATGGTAACACGAGGTGTTTCATTATTAAAAAAAAAACCGGGGTTTTGAGCCCGGAATGCCTATTATTATTATTATTATTATTTATTTTATTATTTATTATTATTTTTTAAACTTTTTACTGCCTAATTACCATGGAAACCCAAAAGTTTAAAAGTAAAAAAAAAAAAAAAATAAAAACCCTCGGGGTTTTGTGGTACAGTGCATTCAAAAAGTATTAAACCCCCTTGATTTTTTCCACATTTTGTTCAATTAAAAGCCTTATTCAAAAATTAATTAAAATTGTTTTTTTAAACCCTCAATCAATCTACACACAATCCCCCATAAAAACTTAAATACACTTTTCCCTGTGTTTTCCCGACCCTTTCCCTCAGTACTTTTTTTGAAGCCCCTTTGGAAAGAGATGACGTTCCCAGCTTGGCACCCCGGAAATTTGGGGGGTTTTCTTCCATTTTTCTCTGCAATCCTAAACCCTCGGGTAAAGGTTGGAGGGGGAAAGCATCGCTGCCCCGTTTATTTTTTTTTGGTCTCTCCAGAGTTTGTTCGATGGGGTTAAAGCCCGGGGCTCGGGCGGGGCCACTCAAGGCCATTCAGTTTCCTGCGTTGTCGTGGCTGTGGGGCTTAGGTCGTTGTCCTTTTTGGAAGGTGAACCTTCGCCCCACCCTGGGGTCCTGAGCGCCCCTGGAGCGGGTTTTCAAAAGGGATCTCTGTACTTTGCTCCGTTCTCTTTCCCTCGATCCTGACTAGTCCCCCAGCCCCTGCCGCTGAAAAACATCCCCCCCGGCTGATGTTGCCCCCAACCTGTTTCCCCTTGGGGGGGGGGGCCGGGTTTTCCCTCCAGACGTACGCTTGGCATTCACCCAAAAGAGTTAAAAATTTTTGGTTTCATAAAGACCAGAGAATCTTGTTTCTCAGGGTCTGAGAGCCCCTTTAGGGGGCCTTTTTGGGGAAAACCCCCAAAAGCGGGCTGTCTGGCCTTTGACTGAGGATGGCTTCTTTTCTGGGCCACTCTACCAAAAGGCCTGATTGGTGGATTTTCTGAGAGAGGGTTTTGCCCTTCTGGAATTTTTCTCCCATCTCCCAAGGGAGCTCGGGCCCGAGTGACCATCGGGTTCTTGGTCACCTCCCGGGCCCAAAGGGCCCCTTCCCTCCCCCGTTGCCCCTTTTTGGCCCTTTGGAGGCCAGCTCTGGGAAATTTTTGGTGGTTCCAAACTTTTTCCATTTAATAATGATGGGGGGGCCAAATGTTTTTCTTGGGGCCCCTTCCCAATGCTCCAATAATTGTTTTTGATACCCTTCCCCCAAAAAAAAAACCTCCCCACCATATTCTCATTAGAAATAAACAGTTTTCCCTGTCGGGTCTCTCGCCCCCACCTTTTGGGTTTTTGGTTTTTTTTTCCAGGGGGCCTTCCCTGTTGGTGGTTTTTGGGATGGGCCAAACGCCAGTGACGCGGGTGAATCCTGTGTTTTTCCCTTTTCTGCTGCCCAGGGGCCCGTGTACCCCCCATCTCGCTCCCCCAGACAGGGGGGTTACTGACGGCCAAATTTTCCTCGGTAAGGAATGCTTTTTTGGGTAAATAGTTGATATAATGTCAACTAAACATTCAGCCCATCAATTTAAAATAGGCCAAAATTCAGTTCACTTGTTTACAGATGCTGCTGTAGTACTGATTGTAAGTACAAAAATTTAAATCGGGGTTCTATTAGTGTGGAAGGTTTCATGTGGTTAAAAACCAAAGTCATTCATCAATCACATGAAAAACCCCCCCTTTCACGTCAATTTTAAAGGGTTTATGAAAAAAAAACTTTGGGTTTCGTAGAATCTGTGCTAAGAATTTTTCCCTAAATGGGGCCCGCCCTGAATTTTCTGTGCTCTTTTTCACTTTTTTTTCCCATGGAATAAATAAAGGGGGGGTACATGGGGGGTTTACCTGGCTGACCAAGGGGGCCCCAAAAGGGTTTTGGGTTGGGTTTTCCCTACAGTGAGGGAGTGTTTGGGGGGCGGGCCCCGCTTCGCCCCCCGGGTTTCCCCGGGCCCCTTCTCAGGGTTCATCACCCGGTGTAGGGTAAGAAACTTTTTTAACATCCCCCTCTTTTTTGGCCCTAATGAAGATGGTAAACCCCAAAACACACACACACACAAAATTCCACAAAGAAAACAAACAGGGAAAATGCAAATAAATATTTCACAAACACTCAAAGCTGCATCTGCCCCTCTTCATTTTAAAGGATGAATTTCAACTTTCACCGGAACGTTTTTCCCGGGCCCATAGGCTAGCCATTATTTTTTCCCTCTCCCCCCTCGCCAACAGGCAGTTGTCATTAAAATACCAAACTCTGCTCATTTAAACATTTTGGAAAATCTACTGTGTGGGGACTCTTAAGTGTGTGGATTTCTAACAAGTTTTTTTCCGTTTCCCTTTTTTCCAGGGTGGGAGGTTCAACCCAGTCCCTTCTTCCCTACTTTTCGGGGTTTCACCCCCGGCTGAAGAGGGGGGCCATGAAAGTGTTTTTGGCCACCTTTTTGGATGGCAGGGAATACCGGCACCCAGGTGTGCAGTGGCCCGCCATTACAAACCATTGCCCTTCTGTCACGGGCCCAATTTATGCTGGTCCTCGAAACCCAATTTTTGGGGGAGGTAGAGATGATTACTGTTGAAATGTGTCTGTGGGAAATGTTTAGGTCCACATCCCCTTAAAAGCAAAAAATTTAGGCCCTGCCCCAATAATATAATTTTTCTTTTTTAAGTGCCCAATCATTCTGAAAACGTGTACAAAATGGAAATACATTGACAAATATTCTAGCCACAAAACTTTTGCTCCAATGCAAATGTTTTATTAAAAAGTCACAATATGTTTTTGCTAATAAACTTTTGGGTTAAGCTTTGGGGTGGTGTTTTGCCTACGGCCCTGGGGTTGGTGTCTTTCCCCCCAAAACCTGGGTTCGTTTTTCCCCCGGGTTTTGGGGCTGGCCCTTCCAGACTGGAGGCTGTTTGTGGTGCTGTGTTTCTGCCCCCAGCCTCACACCAGGGCATCTTTCAGTCGGGCCATGCCCGAGGGGCCCCCGGGTTCCTCAGGGATTTAACACCATGTTTTCAGGCCCCAATTTTAAAACCCAAAATGCTTTTTTTTAAAGACCCCCTTTTTTTTTGTAAAAATGGGCCGTACGAAATTCCCCGATAAGTTTTTTCCGAATAACCCCCAATAGGCCCTTACCTTGTATACAAGCCCAAACCCAAAGGTTCAAACAAGTTAGTTTACAAAATAATATCTGAAATTTGGTTTGTTTCATCATTAAAAAACACCTTCTCTTTTTTTGCCAGGCTGGCCGTGAGACAGAAGCCCTACATGTCTTCTGCGGATTTTGCAAAAAACCCACGGGACCCATTCTCAAGCCCTTTTTCCCAAAAATGTACCGTATAGGGTGTACCTTATGAAAGGATTTCCCCAAAAACTTGGGTCGGGAACCCATGGGCCCCGGGGCGTGGTGCAGATAGGTCCCCGGGTTTCTCCGATTGACTTTTTTTTTGGGGGCCCATGGATACCCATCATTGAATTTTAGAAAATTTCCCTTTAAACTTAGTCCCCCAAGAGTTAATGTTTTTGAATTTTTATTTTTTTTATATATTTTGGTCTGAGTATGTTTTTTCACTGTTTAAAACCCGGCCCTTTTGTTCTGGGGCCTTAAAAACCCTTTTTGGGGTGGGGGGGAACCATGTGTTGTTTTTGCGTCAAAAGCTAAACCCTTATGGGGGGTTTTGGGGTCAGTCAAAAAAAAAGTCAATTAGGGGGTTTTGAAGAAAAAGGGGTTGGGGAACCCCAATTTTATCCCACCCTAATCTCCGGGTATAAAAAACTTTAAAAATATAAATTTTGGTTTTGTTAAAAGGGTTTTATTTTTTAAAGAAATATTTACATAAAAGGGCATATTTTTCATACAAAATTTTAATTCAAAAGTGGATTTTCAGCAGGCACATTTTTGAGTATAAAGTTTTTACAATCAAACAAAAAGGTTCAATTAGAGTTATTAAAGGACTTACTATAATTTCCCCTTAAATAAGCTGTTAATGCTTGTAAGGGCTTGATAAATGCTTTGAAAATGGTTAAAATATTTTACAAAATCCCCCTACGATGCTTAAAAGTGTTTTAAATGCCCTCTCTTTATTGAAAACCTATTCTTTTTTAAATACTTGCTAAACAATTTTCAGTAATTAGAAGTGTTTAAATCACATTTAAAAATCATCAAATATAACTAAAATATTCTACTTTTTTTACACCCAAAAAATTGTGGCCCTTCATATTCTATACAAACCCAGATAAATGTACTATGTTACTGTACTTAATAGTAAGGCCCATAAACCCTTTCCCCTCAAGGCTCTTGATACTTTGGAGTTTCCCACCCCCTAAGGATTTATAGGAGGGGCGCAAAACCCGTCACAAAAAAGGGCCCAAACTAATGGCCCTGGCAAAATCCCCTGGGGTAAATTCTAAGTAATCTTCCCTAACTATACCACTATCTCGAAGATATTTAAATCGCATTGTGACTAGAATAACCCAAAATGACCCCTGAGACCCTCATCATGTTTTTTGTCCCCCTTCCCTCTCCCCCTGCCCCCCCTTCCCGCTCCCCGGGTGGGTTTTCCCAGAGAAATCAGAACGTCAAACAGCAGAAAAACTTCTTTAGAAAACCCAAACCAAAGGGGAACTACTTAAGTAAATTCAAACTGTATCACCCCCTATCAGAAAAGGTCAAGCAGGCCCCCCTGAACTGCTATTTTATATCTCAGGTTTTTTGTACTTCAGGAAGCCCACAGAGGGGACCACCGCCAGCTACACTCCACACCGTATAGGTTTGGGAAACAGGGGTTTGGCCATGACATAAAACCCCAATAAAAAAATTCAGTAGAAATGTCGAAAAACACCTAAACATTTTTGGTCCAGATGGCTTAGGAAATGCAAAAGCAGACAAAGATTTCAGACACAACGAGGTTGAAACAAAGAAGCCCTGGGCCCCCCAAAACCTTCCCCTCCCCCCCACTATCAAGGCCATAGACATTAGTGGGGAAAACTAAAAATTATTTTTGTTACTAAAGAAAAAGGAAGACTAATGCGGCTCCCTTCCAAATGTCAGGACCCAAAATTTGCCAGGGGAAAGTAGTATTTGGGGGTTTTTTTGCAATAACCTTTTTAATCTCTTCAATATCGTGGCTTCATTTGGCACTGAAAAAAGTGTAAAAAAGGGCCCAGGGTTTTTCTATTGTCGGAAGAAAGATTTTACAAAATTGTTTTTTATCGAAAAGGTTTAAAAATTAAAACTAAACTGAAATTTTACAAAAACTTTTAAAGGGCCAAAACAAATTCCCAAAAACGTCCCAGTGCCTTGGGAAAAAGTATTCAGCCCCCTTGACTTTTTACACATTTTGTTACGTTAAAACCCCTTTTTCTAAAAGGGAAAAAAAAAAAGGTTTTCCCCCCCTTTGCTATAGCCCTCAAACCCTGAGCTCAGGTGCACCCTTTTTCCGTTGATTATCCTTGAGATGTTTCTAAAACTTGATTGGGGGTCCACCTGGGTAATTCAATTGATTGGCCCTGTTTTGGAAAAGGGCCACACCTTTTCTAAAAGGCCCCACTTTTGACAGTGAAATGTAAAGGGGAAAAACCCAAAGCCTGGGTCAAAGGGAAATTTGTCCAGAGCTCCGAGACAGGATTGTATCGAGGCACAGACCCTGGGGAAAGGGTCCCAAAAATTTCTGCATCATTAAAGGGTTTCCCCAAAAAACACAGGGGCCCTCCATTTTTAAAGGGAAAGAAGTTTGGAACCACCAAAACTTTTAAATAGAGTGGCCCCCCGGGCCCAAAACTGAGCAACGGGGAAAAAGGGCCTTGGTCATTTAGGGGGACCAGAACCCGATGGTCACTCTACAGAGCTCCAGATTTTTCCTCTGGGGGAGAGGGAGAACCTTCCAGAAGGACAAACCTCCACAGCACTCCACCAATCGGGGCCTTTTTATGGTAGTTCCCCAGAGGGAAGCCCCTCCTCGGGCCCCAAAGGCAAAATGAAAAGCCCCTTGGAGTTTGCCAAAAGGCACCTAAAGACTCCTCAGACCATGAAAAAAAGTTCTCGGGTCTAATAAAACCAAAGATTTAACTATTTGGCCTGAAAACCAAGCGTCACGTCTGGAGGAAACCGGGGCCCCAAATCCCTAGGGTTTATCATGGTGAGGGCAGCATCATTCTGGGGGGGATTTTTTTAAAACGGCAGGGCTGGGAACAGCCCCAATGGGGGAAAAGGGAGAGGGGAAAAAAGAAGAGAGACCCTTGATAAAAACCTGCTCCAGAGCGCCAGGACCTCAACTGGTCAAAAGGTTAAACCCTTCCAACGGGAAAACCAACGCCCCCGCCCCACAGCCAAGAAAAACGCAGAAGCGGGCTCTGGCCAAAGGCCCAGCCCTTAAACCCATCGAACATCTCTTGGGCCAAAAGAATAGTTTGGGGGCCGCGACGCTCCCCAAAAACAGGTGCCCAAGCTTTTAGTGTGTCACGAGAATTTTTTTATTTTAAGGGGTTAAAGGGGAAAACACTTCTTAAATCTTTGAAAAAATTTCCCCCAGAGGTAAAAATCTCTAGTTTTAAATAAAAAACAAAGATTTCTTACTGAAATGGTCAGTCTTTATTCATTGAGAGCGCCCCTGCCCTCTAAAGTTCAGAGTCCATTTTTTATACACACACCCAGAGAAAAAATCCCACCCCTTTTAGGCAAGCTGTTTTTTCCATTTAAACACATATATATCTTTACCCATATTCTGCAACATGTTTCAAAACTCCTCCAACCCTCCCGGTGCCCTTCCCTCCCTAAATTGGGGCCATTTCCTTATTTTTGGTTTCACATTGTAAGTTGACTGTCGACAGTTCTCCTGCTCCTTTTTTTGTCTGGCCAAAACCCCCTACCATATGCAAAATTTTAAACACAATGCCCATAATTTTTAACTTGCCCTTTACGCACACCTTTAAATTAAATTATGTCTTTTTAAATTTTTAAATACTTTTTCAAAACCGGGTTACATGTGACATGGTGGAATTTTTATCCCTACAAATTCCCTATCATATTTGTCATCCCCATAAAAGCCCCTCAAAGGCTGTAATCGCCCCCAAAAGGGGGCTTCAACCAATTACTATTAAAAGGCCCTAACCCTTATGTAAATGTGATATTTCATTTTTTTTATTATTTTTCCTGATTTCGCTTTGTCATTATGGGGTATTGTGTTAGATTGATGAGGAGAAAAAAAAAAAACAATTTTCCATTTTAGAAAAAGGGCGGGAACAAAACCAATTTTGGCAAAAAAAAAAAATGTAAAAAACTCACTAACTGAAAAGTCGCTCTGGATAGGGGGGGCTCTGCAAAATAAATTTAAAATAAAAAAAATGTAAATGTAAAATCAAGGGGTCTGAATATTTTCCAAATGCACGGGTAGGTGTTTTTAAATGGGAAACACCCATTTACTAAAAACCCAATGGAATGATGGGGGCAATCGTCTAATGTTTTTTTAGAGAATTCCAAATCCCCTTTTTGATTAACGTCAAACCAAATTGCTTGATTTGACTTTTTTTCTTTAACATTGAAATGATTCCCCCTATCATTTCCTTTGATTGTTAGCTAGCGTGGCTAAAGATAGCAGAATTTTCCTAGTGGCTGTTTAAAGAAACCATGGATTACATTTTCCCTTGCACTGTCATAGACTATTTTCAGGGGTAAAAACCATCTAACACAAGTTAAAAAAATCCTGAATTTCCCCCTTACATAAAACCTTCTTTCATTTTTTTTAACATTGATGGTCTGAAAAAAACCAATGACTATTGAATGACAAAGTCATGATCACGTGACCTTTTTCATTCCTAGTCATGATCTCACCCGCCCTTCAAAAGCTTTAAAGGCCCCGTACACATTTCCGGCCCGTCCCAACGGATATAAAACCAAAACCTGGGTTAAAATACATGTTTTTTGTATCACTATCAGGGGTGGAAATTTAGGTAGCTTCATATTGTGGACCCTGCTCAATATGCATATCTTGGAGGGACCATTTAGAAGGGGGTTTGTCTGGGGGCTCGGGGCCCCAGTGGCGATTCTACATGTAAATCTTGGTGAGGGAAAACCCCCAAAAACTTTTTTTGCTGCAATCCCCAAAACCCACCAAAAACAATACATTAATTGAAACTAAAACGGTGACAAAGGGTGCCCAAAAACCTGTTAGGGCCCTACAAAAAGCTGCCCCAAACCCAAAGCCCCCAAACAACTTACCACTCCCTACACCGGGGCACCCGGGGAGCCTTGTCTGGCACCCGAAACTTTTCATTCACCCTCATTTATTTCCTTTTTTAAAAAAACCCATACTGTATGGCTGACTTGCATCCCAAATGTGGTTTCTACTGACAATTGAGATGTAAAAACTATGGCAAAAGGGGGACGACAGCGGAAAAGAGGCATCCGAAAATTTCGTTTAAAGACATTAATGACGAGCTAGGAGGGAAACGTAGTCAAATAACAATTTTTCAGCATTTTTTAAAATGTAAAAGCGACAAAATTTAAAAACAGGGGCCTTTTCTTACAGTTTTTTTCCCTTTTAACCCCAAAGTCAAAAACCGTAGAATAAAAAAAGGGGGGTATATAAGCGAAAAATGAAAGCTCTTAAAATATTAAATGATTACTTTCCCAAAAAAAGGCTATAGGCTCCATGTGAAACCCCCAAAGGTCAAAACAGAAAGCAAAATTTAAAAGAGGAAACGGGACCAAATTATTTTTTTAGCTACAGTATACATATCTCCCTGGCATATTACTAATTTATCCCGGGCAGCATACAAGACATTTCGGACTCCCCCCTTGTTGTTCTGGGCTCCCCCTTTGAACGGGAAAGGGGTGGCGCGCGGCCCTTTTCGTGGGCAAATTCTGCCCATCAAATTTTGGGGTCGTCAAAGTCTGGTATTCCCCGGGAATTTAGGGTTTTTTAAAAAAGACAACGGGGAACCCCGGGGGGAAAAAAACTGGGTCAAATAAATTAAAATGAGGGTCGTGATTTCGGGTCGTAGCTCTAAAAAAGGGTCAATTCCCAAATTTAAAAATTTCCGAGTTGGATGATTTGTTCAAAACTTATTTTCCCATCAGGGGCTCTTTTTTTCCCCCTAAATTTCACAGTTGCCCTTGAACCCCACTAAAATCAGATTTCCCGTTCCGATTAAATTTTTTTTGAGGGGGCAGATTCTCTGGTTTGGACAGCAGGGCCCAATGTTAAAATTTTTTATCTTTTTTTAAGCTTGGAAAGAGCCCTTTTTAAAACCCAGACTTTGGGACCACACACCCCTACCGAATAGCGGGCTAGTGATTGCTTTCAATGCTTGCATTTTGCCACTGTTTTCCTTTCCCAAAACCACTAAATTGTTGAATTTGAAATTTTCCCAACTTGGAAGACCCCGAAAAACTTTTTAATCTATAATTTCTCTTAATTTTGATCTTTATATGAAAAGGGGAAAAAAAAATTATTTGCCAGTAGTTTGGGCGACTTTGATTCATGATGACGACTGCAAAGCTAAGATTTTGAAAGAAAGGGACTTTTGACATGATCAGCCCAGTCAAAGCTACTGTAGTTTTTGATGTAAATTTTATCTGGGGCCAAGGGACCAAAAACCTTTCGGGGGAATGGCACTTCAATGTAATTTCTAGGGCAGAAACCCAAAGGTTTTTCATTTTAAACTTTTCCCCCTTAGTTTTGGCGGTGACGTAGTGCCCCCCTAAAGTGACAAAACTGAGCCAATAAAGGCGAAAAATAAAAACCTTCCCCAAAACCCAAGGTGCAACAAAAAGAACATTCCCAAAACTCCTATGTTTCCGTATTTTCCCCGCTGGTTTCCCCAAACCACAAAAAAAGCACTGGGGTTTGGCTGAAACGCCTGCTTTTGGGCTGCCTTACTCAAAAGCTAAAAAGAGACCATGTTTTATGCTGCTTTATTAACTCAATGATATACAGTAAAGGGAACAAAGTATTTAAAATCTCCTGCTGATTTTGAAACGTTTCCCCCATGAAAAAGAAATGTTTCATCTAAAATTTTTTTAGGGTAGGTTTATTTGAACGGGGGAGAGACAGAAAAACGACAACAAAACCCAGAAAAACGCATGTAAAAAAATGTTATAAATTGATTTGCTTTTTAAATGAAGGAAAAAAATATTTGACCCCCCCTGCAAAACCCGACTTAGTATTTGGGTGGCAAAACCATTGTTGGCAATCCCAGAGGTCAGACTTTTTTTGTATTTGGGCCAACAGGTTTGCACACATCTCAGGGGGGATTTTTCCCATCCTTTTTGCAGATCTTCTCCAATTTTTTTAAAGGGTTTTCGGGGCTGACTTTTGGGGAAACCTAAAAACCCTTCACTCCCTCCACAAAATTTTTCTATGGGTTAAGGTCGGGGAGACTGGCTAGGCCACCCCAGGCCCTTTAAATTTGTTTCTTCTGAGCCACCCCCTTTTTTTTCCTTTTGGCTGGGGTGTTTTGGGTCTTGTCATGCGGGAATACCCATTCCGACCCTTTTTTCAATCCCCGGGCTGAGGGAAGGAGGTTTTTAAACCCAAGTTTTTGGGACGGTACAGGGCCCCGCCCATCACCCCTTTGATGCGGTAAAGTTGTCCTTTTCCCCTTACCAGAAAAACCCCCCCAAAAGCAAAATTTTTCCCCCACCCCCCATTTTTGACGGTGGGTTTGGTGTTTTTGGGGGGTCATAGCCTTTAATTCCTCCTCCCCAAAACCGGCGAGTTGATTTGATGCCAAAGAGCTCAATTTTGGTCTCATCTGCCCAAAAACATTTTTAAAACCCATTCTCATGCTTTTTCTGCTTTTGTTTTTTGGGTTTTTCTGTCTCTAACTGTTCAAAAAAACCTCCCTTTTTAAAATTATAACTGATCATTTCTTTGTCAGTGGCAAACGTACAAAATCAGCGGGGGATCAAATATTTTTTTCCCCCCACTGTTATTTTTCCCTTAGCTAAAAATTTTGGGGGGCAAAAAACAGTTGGCACTCATAAACTTTTCATCAGCCCCCTCTTCACGTAAGGGGGCCCCAAAATGGAAAATCACACTTGCAAGTTGCCCGACACCATAATTTTTTCTCCCCTATGTTTTTACCCCCCATACCCCTGTACTAAAAGCGCACAATTCTGTTGAACATCTTTTAAAATCCTTTATTTTTTTCCTTAAATTTAACCGCCCTACTGTATTACCCCATTTACCAGAGGGGGGTCTTTTTTGGGACTCTTTTCAATCTGTATCGGAGGGTCCCTAAAATTGCGCGAGAAAGGAAAAGGCCCATTTCCAATTGAGCCGAATTTTGCAGTGTTTCCGAGAATGCGTCTCCGCTAACGCGGAAACATTGCCTTTAAATTTTAAAATCACACTGAACTTCCGTAAAACGGATTAAATAGGCCCTTACCCTTCACTTTTCCCAGTGTGGTTGAAGGCTTTTGCTCCAGCCAAGCGGAAAACAAAACTTGTTTTCTATTTAATAAAAAGTTTTTCCATCATGGCCTTGATTAGTAAAAAATTGATGTGTTAATGATGCTACTATTTTTCCACTTGATGCCCATGTTAAATAGGGGTTGTGTTGTGTATCTTTTGACAGATTTGTGGGCTGCATGCCCCTTCTGAGAAGGAAGAGAGGGAGACTATGGAGGGGGAACACACACTCAACGTTTTTGTAAACCTCCTAAAAACGGGGTTAACACCTTTGCATCATGTAAAACGGGGTTTCACAGACATGGGAAACAGGCACATCCAAAAATAGGCGCACACACACTCGTGTTTTTTTTTTTTTTCAAGCCCTAAAAGCCCTCCGATGGGATATAACACTTCAACTAAGGGATTTGCTGAAGGAAATGTTGTACTTACTTAATGCTGCATCTCAATCCCCTTTTTATATATTTTAATATATATATATATATATATATATATAAAATTATATATATAAAAAATACATACAATACAGGGGGGAAAAAAAGTATTTGTCAGCCCCCAATTTTGTGAAAGTTCCCCCCACTTAAAAGATAGAGACCTGTCTTTTCATCATAGGTAAAAACCTCAAAATGACTGAAAAAATTTAAAAAAAAATCCAAAAAAATCACATTGTAGGTTTTTTTAAAATGAATTTTTTGCAAATTATGGTGGAAAAAGTTTTTTTGGTCATAAAAAATTTTCTCAATATTTTTAAATATACCCTTTTTTGGGAAATTAAAACGGGTAAAATGTTTTTTTTTTAAGTCTTCAAAAGGGTTTTTTAAACACCTTTTTCTGTATTTTGGCCCTTTCCCTCCATGAAGATCTCCTCAGAGCAGTGACTTTTTGGGGGCTGTCGCGGGGGAAACCCACAGATTTTTAATCCCCCCAAAAATTTTTCTAGGGGGTTTGAGATCTGGGGGATTTTGGCTGGGCCCACTCCAGGCCCCTTGAAATGCTTTTTAAACGAAGCCACTCCTTCTTCCCCGGGCGGTGTGTTTGGGATTTTGGGCATGCGAAAACCCACCCACTTTTCATCTTCAATGCCCTTGCTGTGGAAGGGGTTTTCACCCCAAAATCTCACGATACAGGGCCCCATTAAATTTTTTCCTTTACACGGATAGTCGTCCTGGCCCCTTTTGCAGAAAAACACCCCCAAAAGAATGATTTTTTCCACCCCATCCTTCACATTGGGTATGGTTTTCCCTTTGGGATGAAACTCAGCATTCTTTGTCCCCCCAAACAACGATTTTTGGGGTTTTTAAACCAAAAAAATTTTATTTTTTGGGTTTTCCCCATTTTCCTATAAACATTCCCCCAAAAATCCCCTTTTTAAAAAAAAATTCCCATCCAATGCCTCTAGAAAACTTCAAAGGGGGCCGGGACATGTACGGGTTTTAAGCGGGGGGACCGTCGGCACTGCAGGTTTGAGTCCCTGGGGGCGTAGTGTGTTACTGATGGTAGGTTTTGTTATTTTGGGCCCCAGCTCTCGGCAGGTCATTCATTTAGGCCCCCCCCCCGTGTGGTCCGGGGGTTTTTTTGCTCACCGTTCTTTGAAAATTTTTTGCCCCCACCGGGGTGAGATTTTGGCGTGGAGCCCCGATCGGGGGAGATTATCAGGGGTCTTTATTTTTTCCTTTTTCCTTAATTGTTTCCCCACGGGTTTTTTCTTCAAACCAAACTTTTGGGCAGTTTTCAGCCCTTCCCAGCCTGGTGCGGGGTCTAAAATTTTGTTTCTGGTGCCCCTTTTACAGCTCTTTGGTTTTGGGCCCCCTAGTGGATTTTTAAAGTGTGCCTTTTTTGAGGTTGTGGACGGGTGTATTTTAAACTGATAAAAGTTAAAACAGGTGCCTTTAAATACGGTAACGGTGGGGGGACAGGGGGAGCCTCTTAAAGAAAAATTTTACGGGGTCTGGGAGAGCCAGAAACCCTTTGCTTTTTTTGTAGGTGCCCAAAATACTTTTTTTCCCATTTAATTTGAAAATTTAAATTCAAAAAAAATCCTACAATGTATTTTCTGGATTATTTTTTCTAAATTTGGGTCTGTCATATTTTAAACGTGTACCTATTAAAATTACGGGCCCTTTCTCTCATTTTTTTTTAAGTGGGGAATTTTCCCACAATTGGGGGCTGACAAAATTCTTTCCCCCCCCCACTTATATATATAATATATTTTATATATATAATATATGTTGTTTAAATCTTTTTGGCCTTTAGATTCATTTTTTTTCTTTATCCCCTGAGGTTCCCACAAATTTAAAATACAAACCCGGGTTGTAAATTTTAAACAAAAAACCTTCTTGAAATGTAAAAACATGTTTTTTTCATTTAAAACCCAAATTTTGGCTTGTGTCGGGGGGCCTACACCATAGCCCAGCTGTTTTTTTTGGGAAATTTTTGGGCCCTCTAGAAGTGTATGTCTGGCCCGTCATTTTAATGCTTTTCTTTTTGGGTGGGCCCTCAGCTCTCCTTAATACAATTTTTCCTGTTTTCAGCGGGTCCTTGTTTTTCCCTTTACTGCATTTAGGGGATGACTTTTGACACATAAATATCATAATCATTGACATTTTTTTTACCGGGGGGTGGGTTTTCCTGTGTCCAAATCCCTCCCCTCTGTGTGTCTGTTTGTGTGTGTGTTTGTGTGTGTGTGTGTGTGTGTTGTGTAGGGTACTAGGGGGCTGGGGAAATGTGGTTCCCCAAAGTTTTTCAAGAGGCAGAGGAGGGAGGCTCTCCCTGTCCCAATGTGTCTCGTTTCCCAAACCCCAGGGACCCCCAAAAGGGGCTCCCATAAAAACGGCAGGTGTGTACCAACACAGGACAATGCACTTTTTAAAAAAATGCTAAACTCCTGCCAATTTAAACAAAAAAAGGTATGTGTAAACGTAGCTTGTTGTTAAATCTGTGGGCACCAGTTTTCCTTTAATGATAAATATTTGCTATCTTTAACTTTTTTGGTTTAAGTTTGTTATTCAAGTAAAAAAGTATTTTTTCAGGGGACTTAATTGGCACTTTGTTTTTATTGAAGACTAATTTTGGTTTGTGTGTTTGGCTGCTTCCTTTCGCATTGTACATGGGGGGCTTTGTCACTGCGCTCCAACCTCCCAGGGAACATCTTCACCATTTTTCCTCAGGGCCCGTCTTTGGGAAAAAAGGGCCCCCTGCTTTGGGAGTTTTTTTTCCCCCTCCCGTCTTAAAAGACAAAGAGCATGATCGAAAAAATGCATTTATTATTAAAGTTTCATTTGACATATTGTTGCAAAATCAGGAAAAATTTTATGCACTTGGGGAAGGGTGTCAAAAGGGGCTTTTTAGCAGATGCTTTGATCCAAACCCAACTCCCCATTAAACCCCATTTTTGTGGTCTATGCAGGAATAAAACCCAAAATTTCAAGTTTTTAAACCCCTAGAACCATCCCCAAACCAAAAGCCCCCTTGGCATGGATTTTTACCCCCCTGTGTGTGTTTTCCATCTGTTTTTTTTTTTTATGTATGTACTGTGCTCTCCTTGCCCCAGGTTGCGCCTTTTTTTGTCCGTGTGAGGGGGTTCCCTCATCTACGGGGTTTAAGACAAAGCTCAGAGTCTGCCCTTTTCCTGTGTTTTTTCAGGGGAGTGTCGTGGGGGCCCCGGGAATTCCCTTGGATGTTTTTGGGCACCGAGCTCTACCCCCCCCACTACGGTAACCGCTCCACCCACTGCATACCCCCAAACATAAACCCTTTAAACCCAAACTTTTGTGTTGCCTTCCCAACTCCTTTTTTACTAAAAGGGTTTAAACGGATCCACCGTCCCCGAAACCCGAAGGGCCCGGGAATCCAAAATTCAAATAATGTCAGGGGCCCGGGGGTGGGGTTTTAATTATGATTGCCCATTTGGTTCTCGGGTATGGGGTAATTTTGGGGCCCTTTTTCCGGGAAAAAGGGCCCTACAGATCAAAAACGCGACTGCTGCAGTAAAGGAACTTTTTTTAATTTATGCTGCTGCTCTTGTTTTTTCACGAAGTGTACGTGTAGTTTGGGTTGTTGCCAAATTTCAAAAGTAAATTAAAAAAAAAGCGCTTAGGCAAAAGTCATAGACCCTCCTCCGTGTGGGAAAAATTTAAAGGAGAATCAAAAATAAATTTAAGAGGGAAATTTAAAAATTTTAAGGAAAAGGGCTACAACACCAAGACCCAAACGGGTTAAAACTGCAAATTAAATTTCAAATGGAGTTGTTGTCATTCGTACTGTAAAAAATTAGGAAACGCTCACTGCAGCCCCAGTTAGCCTAGCTACTAATTTTTACCCTAGCTTCTCCTGGTTTGTTTGCGCCCCAAGACAGGTCTACGTAATCATATTTTGATGTAAAACCTAGTGGGGCAGCTATTATCTACTATGCCCCAAGTCGGCTTGGTTGGTTGCTGTCTCTCGTCTTCCTCTCTGCTCCCCTGCCCAATCATTCACAGAAACAGCCTCCCCCCCGCCTGCAAGTGACCCCCTCTCCCTCCCCCCTCGCTTATAAACCCTTTTTTTAATAACACAAACTGGTCAAATTTTTTAGAACCCCTGTCATCGGGGGTTTTTTTCTTTCTTTCATTTTACTTTTTTTCTACATTGTAGGGGCCCCGTTTTACTCATTTGGGCCCAGAGCAGGGCCTTCCCAACCGGGGTTTTGGGGGGTTCGATTCCCCGGGGGCCAGTAGAAAAAAGTAGGAAAAAGGGTTAAAATGTTGCACTCACTAACTAAGTCCTCGGGAAAAGGGCCGCTGCAAAAATGATAAAATGAAAAAATTAAACTTTTAAGTAACACATAGGGAATAAATGTAGAAACCCAAAAAAGTTTTAAAAACAATATATATTTTTATTTTTTGAGATTTTTCCCAAATAGCCCCCCTTTTTTCCTTGATGACAGCATTGCACACTTTTTGGCATTCTCTAAACCAGCTTCCCTGGAATGTTTTTTCCAACAGTTTTGAAGTATTCCCACATCCGTTTTTATCCCAAAACCCATCTCAATTTGGTTGGGGGTCGGGGGATTGGGGAAGCCAGGTCACTGATCAGCACTCCATCACTCTCCTTTTTGGGTAAAATAGCCCTTACACAGCCTGGAGGTGTTTGGGGTCTTGTCCTGTTGAAAAACAAATATATTTCCCACTAACCCAAACCAGAGGGGAAAGGGCGTATCGCTGCAGAATGCTTTTGGTACCAGGCGGGTTTTAAGTGGGGCCTTGATTCTAAAAAAATCACAGCCCAGGGGTCCCCCAAAAAGCCCCCCCACCCATAACACCACCCCCCCCTCCTTTTTACGGGGGGAAAATACACATGGGGGAAAGATCATCCTTTCCCCCAAGACACAGCTTTTGGAAACCCAAAAGTTTCTCAAACTTATCCTCTGCCAAAAGGTAACTCTGGTCTTCCTTCCTTGGCGGTCCTCACAAGTTTCCAGTTTCTATAGCGCTTGAGGGTTTTTTTGTGACTGAAATTGAAAAAACCTTTAAAAGTTTTTGGGAAATTTTTCCGTATTGACCTTCATGCCCTTTAAAGAAATGAGGGACTGTCGTTTTTTCTTTTGCTTTTTTGACCTTTTTCCTTGCCGGGCCCCCCATCCCTTTTGTCAAACACAACTGTTTGGGCCCAAAGCGCTTAAACCCTTTTAAAAAGGGCCAAAACCTTTAATTAAAATGCATTCCAGGTGACTACCCCCTAAAGCTGGTTGAGAGAACCCCAAAATGTGAAAGGGGCTGTCATCAAGGCAAAGGGTGGCTATTAAAGAATCTCAAATATAAAAATTTTTTTGTTTGTTTAACCATTTTTGGGGTTTACTAAAATGATTCCTTTATGTTTATTTCATATTTTTTGACATCTTCACTATTATTCTAAAAATGTAAAAAAACGAAAAAATAAAGAAAACCCTTGAAAAAGTGGGTGTGCCCAAAACCCTTTTTGACGGTACTGTACATAAGGGGCTGGGTTGTCCTGGGGGTCCGTTTGGAAGGGGCCCTCTAAAATTTAAAAAATGAATTTATCCCATGTTAAATCCGGGGGGGAAACCCCCGGGGTCCATTTTAAAAGGGGTCCTATTGGCCCCTCATTGTACGGGGGGCCCAAAATCTGTTTCTGCTGCCCTTCCCAACTCCTATAAAATGCAAGGGACAAGCTCCAAACGCCTCTTTTAAAAATTTCCCAGCAAAGGCTTTTTTGCCAGGCTGATTGTTTTGTCGCTCACAACTGTCTCACTGTCAATCTTGGTTTTTTTTTGGTCCTCCGCTCTGGGCTTTTTCCCCAAGGAGTAGGCAAGTGGCAGCCATCTTTGGGTAATATATTCTTTTGGCCAGTTGGTGGACCCAACGTGTGATACCATTCTACTTTTGTCTGTTTTGCTGCTGACGGGGGGGATCACTCCCTTTGCCCTTCCAACCCAAAAACAGGGGGGCTCACCTGAGGCCTCGTGAAATAAATCCGAAGACACTCTTTTTATTCCTGCTTGTAGCCCCTCCCCAAAGGGGTTTATTCCCTGAACCTAGCCCTCCCTAGAGATGCCTTTTTTCCCAAAAAAAAAAAAAAAAAAAAAAAAAAAATTAAAAAAAAAAAAAAAAAAAAATTTTAAAAAAAAAAAAAAAAAAAAAAACCAAAAAAAAAAAAAAGGAAAAAAAAAAAAAAAAAAAAAAAAAAAAAAAAAAAAAATATCAGTTTCTAGAAGACTTTTAAAAAACGGATGTTATAAAAGGGCGGGATTGCACAAGTGAAATTTTTAAAAACCGTGTCCTTAAAGGGTTTTCTCAGTCTTTTAACAAGCCCTTTGGGACCAGAGCAAATACAGTGGGGCCCCAAAAAGTATTGGGCAGTGCCCAACTTTTTTCGGTTGTTTTAAAGTAGTAAAAAGTTTTAAGTATTTGGTCCCATTTCCAAAGAAACGCAATAATTACTCAATCCTCTAAATATAAAAATTTGTTGTGCTTTTTCCCTGTTTGTTTTGGTTGTTTTATTTTGTCCCTAATATAAATGAATGGTAAATAATGTTTGTGAAAATTTTTGGTTTCCCTTTTTTATTGAAAAAAAGAATAAAAATATTTTTTAAAAACTTTTTCTACATTACATTTTTTTTTCTCCTTTTGGTTTGGCTCTTTTTTCTTGAAACAAAATTACTTTCCTCAAAACTCAAAAGATCATTTGGCAAACATCTTAAGTTCAGCACAACACTAACTCACTTGCAAAAGCTCAATCTTCCTAAAACTTTTCCCCTCATGCTTAAAAAACTAAATTCCTTTCCCATATAAGGAGTCAGGGGCCCCCGAAAAATGGCAAAGATCCTTCTCAATTCCCTTTTGGTCTTTCTTGAAACAGCCCGGGGACGTTCTAAACACTCTTGGTGCTTTAGCCAAAAAAAACGTGGATGGTTCGGCCAACACCATGGTTAAACCTGCAAAAGCCATACCTCCCCCAAAAACGTTCACCTTTGGGGGTTTAAAAACAAAATTTTCCCCTTCTCATTTAAAACATCGGGCCCCCCCAAAATGTTCGCCCCTTTGGCATTGTGAAAGCCTGAAAGCCCAAAAGGGTTTAGTTTTTTTTGTCACAGGGAAAAGGGACCATTGAAATTCCCTCATGCCCCACCTTTCAGCCCTTACCCCAGTCCTTCATTGACATGGTTACTGTACGGTTTTTTTGTCTAGCTAACAGAATACAATTGTGTATAAAACTGAAAAAAAAAAAATTTAGGATTTTAGGGTAAGAGTAGCCCCCAAAAGGTTTGACATCACACTTTGCCCCTCATACGGGGGGCCAAAGGGGAAAATTGTAACTATTATCATTCACCACAAAAAGAAATTTTTTCCCTAAAAGAGTAAAAAAAATGTTACAGCATAATAACTGAAATATAAAAAACACAAAAAAAAAAACAATAAAAATTATTGCACCTACAGTGCTGAAAATAAAGCTGGAGTTTCACAACAAACATTCTTCACTGGCCCGCTGTCCTCACCCCCCTGGCCACCCCCACACCCCTGCTGTCTGTTTTGGCCACAGATTCTCGTCCACATCACGCGAATTCCCCCGGGGCGATGCAACGAGGGAAAAACCTTTCCCATTCCAACCATCCCCTACACTGACTCCTGTAATTCCTCACAGGGCCGGCGTCCTTTGCAGGGAGCAGGGCCCTCTGATCTTGAGCCCGAGCCATAAAATCCCCAAACCCACCCCCAAAAGCAGAAAAATACTCCTCATGGAAATTTGGGAAAGGAGAGAAAGGTTTGGTAGAAACCATGACCACCCTTTGGGATGAGTAGTGAACCAGGCCCTGTTTAGCGGGCCACGGGGGGAAATTCACATTGCCCCATACAATGACATATTGGGGTAGGTGGGGCCCCCTACGAGACCCTCTCATTTTCAGGGATAAAATAAACCATAAAGGGCGGTCCAAGAAGATGGGGAAAGTTTTTCTGTGTATTGTTGGGCCAAGACGGGGGGATGTGAGTGGCCCCACCTTCCCCCGATATGGCACACACATAGTTATTTTGCCCCTCGTTTGGCCGGGGACATCCACCATGGCCCGGGGGCCCAAATAATTTTACGGCCACGTCTTCCCCCCCTTGCCGGGTTGAACCAGCTTCATCCACAAACACGAGGATGTGAGGGTCTCTTTTCCTTTTCCAATCCCCATTTTCCCTACAATAGCGTAAAAAAAAAAACATAAAATCAGTCATACAGAAAGTCATACACTACTTAAACAACAATTACATGGGAAAATTGTTCTATTTTTCTCCACAAGTTCAATATACTACTGGCCCCTACTCCAGGGGTTTCCAAACCTGGGGTACTGTCCCCTATGCAAAAGGTACTACAGGGTATTTAAAACAAAAGGGGGGGGGGGAAATCATAAATTTCTAGTTTACTGAAATGTTACAGTAAAACCCAAAGAAATTAGATGTTTTTACAGGGGAGGCACTAATTGCAGCCTTTGGGCCCCCTTTTTTCTTATTGTATGTTATTTCTTCAAAAAAAGGGATTAAAATTTATAATTGCATCTTTCCCGTAAGCTGCAGTTTTGGGGCAAAATTTGTTAAGCCCGAAAAAATCAAATACTTCCTACCGGGTTTCCGGGATACACAAATCAGGTAAAGGGGGTACTGAAGCCAAAAAATTTGGGAAACCACTGCTTAATTGTAAAAATTTTATAATGAGGGACAACCAAAACTGACTTACATGTACATACGGTACCGCAGTCTTTCACTTCCAAACAGAGTTCCTTCAAATGGTCCCCTGAAAATTTTGGGCTTCATTTTCATGATGCTTCTTAAATATCCGGTCTTTTGGGTGGAGATGCTTATAGATTAAACATTTTGGAATAGGGCTTTTTCCCTTGTAGGATTGCAGCGGGGTTTCTGTCTAAATTTGAGGGCCCTTTTTTTGGCCCATCACCATGTTACAATCTCTTTTTTCTTTTTGTTCATTGGTTTTTTTTCCTCTGCCCCGGGTGCAAGGTTGCCCGCCCAATCCTAGATATAGAAGCCCAAGAAAACACTCCATTCGTAATGTATCCCTTTATGTATTCCTTTAAAGAATGAGTTACCTATGAAATTTGGGAAATTGTTTTTTTTACTTACAGTAATTTTTAACCACAATCAAAATCCCATCCTGCACATGACGGGAAATACACTTTTAAACTGTATCAAAATTACGTAGAAAATAAACTTTTCCCATATTTTTATTTTCTCCAATGTTTTTTTTTTGTCTTTTTTAGTATATAACATCCCATTGAGGTAAGATATTACTGAAAGGCCTATCACCCCACACACCTAAAGAATGGGGTAAATATGAAAAATATATTTTTTTGCTCTATGCACAGGGGTCCTGCCCATCAACATAAAATTTTCCACATTGACTGACTTACATACCTTTTTTTTCCCTGCAAAGGGTTTTGGATGAGGGGGGAGACGGGTTGGGGCGAGGCCCCTTGGGCTGCACTCGGCGACCTGCTCCGCCTTTTGTGGGGCCCTTTGTTGATGACATGGTCTTAATTGTGGCCCAATTTTTCCATCCGGGACGCATGGGGTCTTCTTGCTCCTCGGCCTTTTTCCCCCTACCCCAAACCACCCCGCACCCTTACTCCCCTCCTCCTCTTCTTTTTCCCTTTTCCTCGGCAGGCAGTTTGCCCTTGTTCTTTTATTTGGGCCAGGGGGCCTCCTTTTTCCCAAAAATTTTTACTGGTCCGGGAAATGGTCAAGCCCCTTTACATACATTTTTGGGCAGAAATTCACACCCTGGCCACACCTGTCAGGAAACTAAATATTTTTTAAATTGGTCACCCAATGTGTGAAACCCCCCTTCTTAGTCAAGTTCTGGTTTTCACCTGACTGTCAATTGCTGTAATAAATTTATAAAATTTTCCCCAGGGATTAAATTTTTTGGATTCCCATTTTTTTTATTTTCTTGACTAATTTTAAACAATTAAACAGACTTTTGGGTGCAGTGTTTACTTATAAAATAAAATGACCTGCCCACTTTTTTGGAGCAAAAACCATTAGCTGAAAATCAACAACCCAGTTTGATAACAAGATCTTCACTTGGAAATTGTGCTAAATTTGGGCTACCTGTACTTAATCTTTTGAAAAGTTTACGGATATTGGAAAATGAAACTTAAAACCATTTGCAATTTGTTTAAAATTTAATAAAGAAATTAAATTTTCTGTTGTGAAAATTCCCAAAGTGGTTTGGGGGTTTGTCCATGTAGTTTTTTGAGAATGTAATTTCTGTTTCAAGAAATGACCCCAAACCAATGGAAAAAAACTGTAATAGGGGATTAGTTTTGGGAAATGGTATCCCCGGTACCAGGGGAAATTTTCAGGGAAACCCAAAAACCCTCATAATACTTTTTGATCCCAACGTTATAGACTATTTAATATAGTTTCATATAATACTAAAAATTTCGGTCCTATGGGATTTTAAAAAAGGGGTGCTGGCGCGGGTTTTAAAAAATGTTTAAAAAGTCAGTTTTGTTTATAATTCTGTTAAAAAAAATCCCCTTGTATGTCCGGGTCCCAATAATGCCCCACTTGACTTATGTCCTCAGGGCCTATCAAATAAAAATTGTATTTCCCCACATGTGCCGAAAACAACAGGTGTAGACTTCCCGTGAAATGTTTACTTACAAGCCCTTAAAAAACCCAATGCTTTTTTTAAAGTAAAAAAAAAAGAAAAGTTTTAAAGTAAAAAAATAAAAGCAAGTAACTAAAGACCACAGAAAATAAAATAACAGTAGGGAGCTATATCAGGGGGGTACCGGTGCGGGGGCCCCGACTAGTCAGGTAATTGGGGGTAACTTTTTTGGTAGAGTGTAAGCGCACTGACATCCCCACCGCACCCCCTTCCCCCATCCTCACCTGTTTCTCTCTGCCCCTTTCTTCCTGCGCACCCTTTCCCTTTTCCCATCATTTTTAAAAATAAAATTTTACCGGAGGGCTAAATTGCCCTTCTGTTTTTTACATTTAATACTTTGGGAGACGCGTGCAAGGGGAGAAAATTTTGATACACCCCCGGGGGGTAAAACCAAAGAGCACAGGCCAGTCTTATAGGCTTTGCAATTTTCGCGGGTCAGAAAACCCAGGGGCCAGAGAGGAAAAAATTCAAACAGCCCATATGTGTGCTTTAAAGCAAAAAAAAGGGCTTGTCTCTAGATAAAATGGTAAAAATTACTAAATTTTCCCGGAGCTCCCGGGGGTTTTTTCTTCCTGTGTGATTTAGCACGTATTTGATATAAACTGAAAAAAAATATAAACCAAAAATGCAAAAATTTTTTGAAAAGGAAATTTTACTTTGGCATCTTGTTTTTGGTGCATAAACAATCCTTGGTTCCTGGCTTGGGGTCTGGTAAAAGATATAAAGGGGGGGACGGCCCCTAAACCCCCCCCGGGAGGACCATCGGCAAAATTCCCAAAATATTTTCCCTTTAAATTATGGGTGGGACGGACCAGTCACATTGGGAAACCCAAATCCAATGAATCATGTTTATGTGGGGTTTAGTAGCTTTGAAAGGAATGCCCTTTTAGAGCTCCCCTTCAAAGGGTACTTTATCCCAACAAAATTTAAACCTGTGACCTTTTCCAGCTTGCTGGAAATTTAAAGATAAATTCATTTAATATTGCCTTGAGTGCCCTTTAAAAATTTTCCCCCACAAAAAAATTTTAAAAGATTTTATTGTTTTACATTTTTCATAAAAGGAAATCAGTCAATCGAAATAAATTCATTGGGCCCCTAATCTATTGATTTCACATGACTGGGATTACGATATGCACTATTGGCAAAGATCCCTTTAAAAAAAAAGTGGGGGCCGGGGAAATCAAAAACCAGTCATATCTGGTGTGACCACCTTTTTGCCTTTGAATGGGTTTTTACCAGGCTGTTGATTGTGGAATTTTGCCCCCCTCCTCTTAAATTGGCTGGGGTGAATTGCGGGAAAATTGGCGGGAACGGGAACATCCCGTCGTCCCCTTTTTGATCCAAGCACCCCAAAAAATGCTCAATGGGTGAGTGAGTAAGCGGGCCAGGGAAGAAATGGGACTTTTTCAGCTTCCGGGAAATTGTGTCAGATCCTTGGACGGGGGCCGTGGGGTTTATCGTGCAACATGGGGTGTGACGCGGTGAATGGCTGAAAATGGGCCTCGGGATCTCCTCAGGTATCTCTGTGTTTTTAAAATTTTGCCACCCGAAAAAAATTCCTTTGTTTCTTTTGGCCTATTTATGTCTCCCCCTCCCTTTACCCCACCGCCACCAGGGGGGCACTCTTTTTCCCAAAACGTTGACATCAGCAAACCGCTCCCCCCCACATAAAAGCCCATACACGTGGTCTGGGGGTTGTGGGCCCCGGTTGGCCCGTACTCCCAAAAATCTCTAAATGACGTTGGTGGGGGTTTTTATGGTAAAAAAATTTAAAACATTAAATTTTCTTTTGGCCCCGCTCTGGGGGACATTTCTGCATCAGCATGCAAAATTCCCAGGGCTCCCTCAAGACTTTAAAACATCTGTGGCTTGTTTTTGTGTGACAAAACTGCCTTGTAATTTGGCCCCTTTTATTTTCCTCACCCAAGGGGGCACCTGTGAATGATCATCCCTGTTTAATCAGTTTTCTTGATGGGCCCTCAGCTTTTCAGGTGGATGGATTATTTTGGGCAAAGCAAAAAAGGCTCACTAACGGGGATGTAAAAAAATTTTGCCCCACACTTTTTTAAAAAAAAGTTTTTTGGGGGCATATGGAACATTTCCCTGGGATTTTTTTTTCAGCTCATGAAACATGGGACCACTACTTTTACGTGTTTTTTTATATTTTTTTTTCCAAGAAATTTTTCAAAAACCATTTTTGGGGTTTTTTTTTTTTTAAACTAATCCCAAGGCCGCTTATTATGTTTTGATAAAAAACCAATGTTTTTAAAAATTTGTTTGGGCACAGGAAAAAAGGCCTGGTATCGTATCTTTGGGTTCCCAGGTAGCACCCAAATTAATGTAGAAGTGTTTAGAAAAAATATACCTTATTTACAAAAAAAAAGTGACCCCAAAAATGACACACTAACTTTTTTTACCTTCTTTCTTTTGGGGCAAAAAAAAAATCTGAAACAAAAACCAAAACAAAACAGCAAATGCATCCAACAGTTTGTAGAGTACAAGCTTGTTTTAAATTTAAATTGTGTGCTGGGAATAGGGGACCAAATACTACTTTTTAAAACTACTTTAATACACAAAAGTAAATTTGCCCCACTTTTTTTTGGTCCCCAAAAAGGGGGGGGATTATTTTAAAAAAGGGGTGCTGTAGTTTCAAAAAACGGATCCCCCCGATAGGGGATGAAAACCCAAAAGTGCTGGGTACAGACCCCAAAAAAAACTTTTTTTTTGGCGCTCTTGGGGAATCGTTTTGTTATACATTGCTTCATGAATTCTTGCTTGAGGGGGGGCTTTTAAAGGGAAAACTCCACTTACATCTTTTGTTTTCTTTTCATTAGACCATTGTTTACAATCACAAAAATTTTTTGCATTTTCAGGGGTAAATTTTTTTCAAGATTTTGGGATTTCAAAAAAACCAAAGTGTCCCCAAAGCCAACAAAAACGCACCCTCTTTACTTGCTGCTGACTTTCAAAATTTTTTGGGGAACTGTAAAACAGTTAAATTTTTGGGGAAAAAAAATACCAAAGGATCTTTTTTGGTGGATTTCCCCCTTTTAAAGCCCAAGTCAAAAACTTTTTTTGAAAAAATTTGCTAACCCAAATAAAATGTCCCCGGGTAATTGCATTGGTTTGATTTTAATTAGATTCCAAAGTTTTTATGCCCCATCTGTAAGGAGGGGTTTGGGCCATTTGCTTAATAAATTTGCTATAACGCCCTTGCATTGAATTCCACCCAAGGGCTTTTTACGATTTGTTGATGTTCTAGGGATGTAAAAGGTTTTTTATCAAAAAAAACATGACTATAGTGCAGAGCGTTCGTTTTGGGCTGTTTGGGGGGGGTTTTGGGCTAAACTTTTTTTTATAAGTAGATCTAATGTATTATTTTCTCCACCAACGTAGGCATACGTACTTTACGAAGTTATTTTCCTGTGTCTTTTTGCCCAAAAAAGGGGGGTATTAAAAAGTTTGAAAAAATTTTTTGTTATTGCCCAAATACTTATTTTCCCCATAATTTGCAAATAAATTCTTTAAAAAAATCCTACAATGTGTTTTTCGGGAAAAAAAAAATCTCAATTTGTCTATCATATTTGACTTTGAAACCTATGATAAAAATTTCAGGCCTCCCCTCATTTTTTTAAAGGGGGAGAATTTTGGCCCAATTGGTGGCTAAACAAAATACTTTTTTTTCCCCACTGTACATTGATTGAGGGGCCCACGTAAAATTGTCTACTGCTAAAACAAAATCACCTAAATTGGCTAGTTGACAAGCTAATTTTCCCGGGGGATAACTAGTTTGGCTATATTGTATGGGGGAAACCAAACCTGCCGTAATTAAAAAAAATGTAAAAACCCCAACCCAATATACAAAATTTTAAAAATAAATAAAAAAATAAAAAAATGCAAAACCTAGTTTAAAAATTATTTAAAAAATTTTTTCCCAAAACTTTCTTACTTTTTCCCTTTAGGTTTTTTTCTTCTTTTTGGGGGGGTTTTGGTTTGTATTTTTTTTGTATTACTGCACTGTTGGAGCTAGGAACATAAGCATTTCTCTAAAACCCACTTAAAACACCCTGAAAAATTATGTGTACGCCACCAAAAAAAAATTTTTTTTAAAGGGATTTATTTCGGGTATTTCTTCCTCCAACATGATAATAAAGGGGGTTTTTCCAAGAAAACTCAGGCCTTGAAAAAGTATTCACCCCCCTTGGCATTTTTCCTATTTTTTTTTCTTTCCAACCTGAAATTTTAAAAAGGGTTTTTTTATTTGGATTTCATAAAATGGACATTCAAAAAATTTGTCCAAATTGGTAAAGAAAAATAAAAAAAATTACTTTTTTAAAAAAACTTCTACAACAAAAAAAGGGAAAAGTGGTGCTTTCATATGAAATTCACCCCCTTTTTTGCTATGAAAAACCCAAAAAAAAGATCTGGTGCCCCAAATTTTACCTTCAAAAGTCCATCTTTATTTTAAAATTGCACACGGGTTTGGATTTTTATTTAAGTGTCCATGATTTTCAGTTATATACCCCTTTTTTCTAAAAGGCCCCAGAGTCTAAAACACCACGGGCCAGGGGCCCCAAACCCCAACCCAGCGGCAACAATGAAAAACCAAGGAGCTCCCCAAAACGGGTCAGGGAAAAAGTTGTGGAGAAGTAAAGATCAGGTTTTGGGTTTAAAAAAAAAACATCAAATTTTAAACCATCCCACGGAGAAACCTTTAAAACCCTTTTTAAAAAAGGGGAAAAAATATGGAAACCACAAAAAAACCTGCCAAGGGAGGGCCGCCCCCCCAAAAACTCCCAGACCGGGCAAGGAGGGCATTAACCCAGAGGGGCCAAAAAAGGACCAAAAAATAACCCTGAAGGAGCTGAAAAGGGCTCCACACGGAGATTGGAGTTCTGTCCATGGGATACTTTAACCCGTACACTCCACAGAGCGGGGTTTTTACAAAAAGAGTGGCCAAAAAAAAAAAGCTATTGTTTAAAAGAAAAAAAAAAGAAAACTTTGGTGTTGGGCCAAAAAGGCATGTGGGAGACCCCCCAAACATTTTGGAAAGAAGGTACCCGGTCAGATGAACAAAAATTGAGTTTTTTTGGCTTTAAAGGGGAAAACACTTTCTGGCGAAAACCCAAACCCCTCTCATAAACCCCGAGCCCAAAATCCCCACAGGAGGCTTGGGGGGCCCGAAATCATGCTGTGGGGTTTTTTTCATCATGGGGACGGGAAAACGGGTCAGAATTAAAGGGAATGATGCCCGAGGGCAAAATACAAAAAAATTTTCTTGGGGGGAAAACCTTTTTTCAGTCTTCCAGAGATTTGAGCCCGGGGAGGAGGTTCACCTTCCACAGGAAAAATGACCCTAAGCATACTGCAAAAGGGAAACCCCTCGAGTGGTTTGGGGGGGAAAACATTTAAAGGGTCTTCGAAGGGCCAGTAAAACCCCAAAACCTCAACCCAGGGAAAATTTTTGGGGAAAGCAAAAGATTGCTGTACCCCAGCGAAACCCCATCCCAATTTGAAGGAGCGGGAGCATTTTCCCCTTTGAAGAATGGGCAAAATCCCGTGGCTAGTTTTGGCCAAACTTATAGAAAACTGTATGGATTAGGGGGCCCAAAAACCCCTCCTGCAGGGGTGGGGAAAACCGGGCCCAAGACCTACAGGAAACGTTTTATCTCTGTAATTCCCAAACAAAGGATTCTGTCCCAAAAATTTTAATTTCTGTTTTCCCCCTTAGGGAAATCAAATCTTATGTCTGCAAAAAAAATGCAAATGAATTATTTTAAAAATCATACAATGTGTTTTTCTGGATTTTTGTTTTAGTTTCCCGCCCCCCCACAGTTGAATTTGTACCTATGAAAAAAAGTACAGCCCCTCTACATGCTTTGTAAGTGGGAAAAACCCTGCAAAACCCAAAGTGAAATCAAATACTTGTTCTCCCCCCTGTATTTACCACATATTATATATCTCACACATATATATATATATATATATATATTATAAAATATTATAAAATTATATATAAAATTATATATATTACCACACATATACCCAAAAACACGTTTATAAAACCACGTATATAAACACACAAAATATAAAATACATATTGTGTATATCCCTATGTAAATTAATAAATAACCCCACACATATAACACACACACAAAACATTATAAAACAAGTTTTTTGAAATATTACTTTATTTTTAAAAAAACCCCAATTTTAAAAATGTATATATAAAAAACCACCCCCGAAAAATTTCCCGTCTCTAAAAAAGTTGAAGTGTAACCTAGGGAAAAAAATTTACAGCCCCTCAAACATGATTTTTAAGTGGGGAAAACCTGAAAAAAAAGGCGTGTATCAAATCTTGTTCTCCCCCACTGTATATTCCCTTAAAATGTGGGGCCAAAATTTAAATCGGGCCCAAAGAGCCGATTCCAAGGGTTTTTCCCTTTCTTACAACTAACCCTGCTTTTAAGATGCTGAAAAGCTGATGCGTACTGTTAAATTTTTTTTTTATATTATGGGGGGGAGAAAAGGCCCCCAAAAATGTTTTCGGGCAACTGCCAAAAGGTCCATGTTGATAAACCCCCGGGGTTTTTCAGGCTTTTAGGGCCCGGTAAATGTTTGAGGGAAAAGCTGTGGGCTCCATTTTACTCTAACATTTTTTTGTGTTCAAGCACCCTCTTTAAACCGGAAAAAAAAGCCTTTGCAAAAAGGGTTTTGCTGGGTTAGTTTGGGTAGTAAGGACTAGTGAGCTTACCCAAATCCAAAAAAACAGCTATAATTTTAAATTCGGGCTTTGGATTTTTGCAAACCGGGAGATTCCCCCAAAGTATGAAAGATCGTCATAGGCTACTATGGGTTTTGGGGGGCCTTTTTGGTAGGGTTTTGTATTTAGGTTGGGGGGGGTATCCAAATTTTTCATATCGCCCAAACTGCCCCTTCTCTCCCCCCCGGGTTTTTATGGTATTCCCCGGTTTAGTACAAAAGGGGGGTTTCCCAAAAAAAAAACGTATTGGGGGGCTTACCCAAAATGCTAAAAAGTAATAGCAAAATTTGCATGAGGCTGCTAGCTAAATACAAGTGCCCCCCTGAATTATTGGCACCCTAGGTAAATAGGAAAAAAAAGGCGGGTTGGAAAAAAATGAAAGTTGTTTATAAACTTGATTTTAAACATTTAAAAATATCATATAAATCAAACCTTTTTGATTAAAATTGCTCAAAAAAAAATTTTTAAAAAAAATATATTGTTTTTAAAAAACAGCAGGGTAAACAATTATTGGCACCAAAAAAAACCCCCTGGGAAATTGTTGTGAACAAAATTAAGTTATGTATTTTTCGATTTAAGATTTTATTTTTTTAAATTTAATTTCTGAGTTTTTGGGAACTTTTTAAAATTCCTTTTTCCCCTGGGGTAAAAATATGAGGGCCCACACAGTCAAACTCCCTTATTCACCCATCTAGTTGAATGCCCAATTTGTAATTTTTCCCTCGGGGAAAAGAGCATCTCCCTGAAATTCAAAAATGAAAAATGTAATGAAAAGGGTTCAAAAGAACAAAAATTTAAAATGAGACAAAAGGTTTTGACCTTCACAAATCAGGCCAAGGGCTATAAAAATATAGCCCCGCCTGAAATAACCCATCACTATTGGGGGCAAAAAATTAGACTTTAAAAAACCCCCGGGATCTGTGATAAACCTTTGCCTGGATAAGGCCAAGTTTTAAAAAAATTTTGCCCCCCACTCCGGGGCGAAGGGGGGTTTTTAAAAAGGGGCCCAAAAAATCTCCAAGGATCGCATTTGGGAAAATTTGGTAAAAGTTGGTTACATCTTGGGGTCACCAAAACTCCCAATTAGACCCCCACCTTCCTTTTCCAAAAAGGTTTTTTTGGAAGGGGTTTTCCCCAGAAGAAACCCTCTGCTGTCCCCAAAACCACAAACAAAAGGGGCCCTGGTTTGTTAATGTCTTTGGAATTTTGGGGGGTTAAAGGTTTTATTTTCTGCATGACCGGGAGCTTTTTTTTACACCCCAAAGGCCCGGGGAAAACCTTGTTAGGAAAAGGGCATCATGGACCCCCAAAATTACCAGGAAATTTTAAGCAAAACCTATCTGCCTCTGCCGGGGGGCTACTGGTTGGGGAAACAGGCCCTTTATGGGCGAAAATTTCTGCAAAAAACCCCTAAATAAAGGACCCAATAAAAGAGACTTTTCTTGGGACAAGAAAAACGAGCAAAGTAAAATTAGACCGGGGGGAAAAAGTGTCCCCTTTTGGGCTGGGGGTCCCAAAAAAATTTAGATTTTTTTTTTTAAAACTGCTGTGGGCTTTGGGGAACGCGTGGGGTTTAACGGATGATCTCTGCATGTGTAGTTCCCCCCCATAAAGCATGGATGAGGAAGTGTTATGGTGCTTTGCTGGTGAACCCGATTTATTTTTTGAAATTTAAAGGGGGCACTTAACCCCGCCCTGGCACCACAGCATTTCTGCAGCGATACGCCACCCCCTGGTTTGGGTTTGTGGGACTATTTATTTGTTTTTTTACAGGAAAAAATGACCCAAAACACCTCCAGGCTTGTAAGGGGTATTTTAACCCAAAAAGGAGAGGGGTAGAGGGTTTCATCAATCCCCCGCCTCAACAAATTGAGATGGTCCCGGGGGGAAATCGGAGGAGGTGAAAGGGAAAAGGGAAACAAAAAAGGCTAGCAATGTGGGAACGCCTTCAAGACTGTTTTTGGGAAAAACATTCCAGGGGAAGCTGGTTGAGGAAAGCAAAGAGTGTGCAAAACTTCATTCCCCAAATGGTGGCTATTTTAAGACTCTCCAATTAAAATATATTTTAATATTTTTTAAAAACTTTTTTTCTTACTTCATGATTTTCCCTATGTTTTTTATTTTTAAAAGTTTTGATTTTCTTCACTATTTTTCTACATGAAAATTAAAAAAAACCCTTTAGTGATAGGTGTTTTGAAAAAATTTTTACCGGGATGTACATTTAACAAAATATCTTTTAAAAAAAAGAACTGTTTAAAATTTTTTTTCCTCCGAAGAGATGGGGCCCAAAAAAAAAACCCCCAAAAAAGTGGGGTAAGTGGGGTTAGGGTGGTTCCCCCTTACCCCTGTTAAAAAGCTTTGGTTTTCTAGAAAAGTGCCAAGGAAATCCCAAACAGTTTTTTATAATTTTTATTACAAAGTTTTTTTCCGTATTCCATTTTTTTTGAAGACCTGCCTTTGTACAAGACCAAACCCATACAAAAAAAATTTTAAATTTTTAAAATTTAAAATTTCTATAGTAAATTTTCCCCGGTTGCCAAATAAATTAAAGGGTTTAAAAATTTTTACCTTAATTCAGCCAAATTTTAAAACTTTAAAATTAAATGTGAAACTGTTAACGTTTTGCTTTTTGGATTTTTAAAAAAAAAAACTAAGATCAAGATGTGTCAATTTGTTTATTTTAACTTTTTTAAATTTCGTTTTAGGGGCTAATGGGCCCCCTGAGCGTTTGTGGGGGCGATGAAAATTTAGTCAAAAAGTGCATTTCCCGTGACTTTTGGGAAAAAAACGATGCCCTTTTAAAAGGAGGGGAAATCTTTTTTTAGGGCAACTTTTTTCATCATTGTGATGTTTCCAGATTGACTTTAGACCCCCTGCTCGTTTAACCCGGAACCAGCCGCACCCAAAAGTCAGAGGGAAAAACCCCTCCAGCAGGTGAACCCCAAGTCACTTGCAGGGGCCCGACCCACCACCCAAGGGGTTTCCTTTAGAGGGGCGATGGGGAAAAAGGAAAACCCGGTAGGGGCCAAAAAACCCCCCCCAACCCCCGGAAAAATTGGGGCGCCGCCTCTGGGTCTCCCGGGCAAAAGGCCGCTTTTGACCCAACCCCGGGATCGAACCCCGGGGCCCCGTAGTGGGGCCTCCCAAACACTGCATGCCCGTGCCTTAGACCGCTGCGCCCCTCGGGGGCCAAATTGCTAAAATATTTCTGACTTTAAAATTTGGGAAGCTCATGCCCTGGCAACGGTTTCAATCGGGTCTAAAATATTTACATCATAATGACGGCAAACCCTTTTTTTCCCACTAATTATCGGGCTCTTTTGAACGCCACATATTTCCGGCCACTGTAGTGTAAATTTTTACAAAACAGTCATTTGCCCCCTTCAAAAAACTTGGCATTAAACCCTGAGGGTCCTGTCAAAATTCTAGGGGGTTTTTGTCGTAAACTTTTCAAAGTTCCATTAGGGCGAAAATGGGAGCCACCTTGGGGCAGGGAGAAAACCAAAAAACCCGTCTAATTGGATGAGGCAGTTGAGGCATAGGTTATGTATTTTCCCCGCTTTTTAAATTTTCCCGGATAAAAAAAAAGGCTGTGATTCAGAAAAAGTGTAAAGGGAAAAGTCTAAAAATTATCTTTTATATTGGGGTTTTTTACCATGTTTTTTGGGATAAATAGCCAAAAAAATGTTGGGCAGACCATGTCCCCAGATTTTGTTTTCTTGGGAAAACTGCAAGTGCTATTTTTATGAGATCATAAAATTATGCATTTTTCAACTTTTTTCTAAATTTTCCCCTCAACTGATTTGAACCCGGGTTTTAAACTGTAGATTGCCCTTTATTGTTTGAATGGGGAAAGTTGGTTATTGGGAGTTTAAATTTGAACCAAATTAAAAATTCCTCTAAAATTGGCTGGGGTAGCTACTAGCACACATACAGCACATATAAATTCTTTACATTCATTTTTTTTAAACCAAAATCGGGTCACAAAACCAATGGCTTTAAAACCCTTTTTTAGTATTCAAAATTCCCCAATTCTATGGCAAATTAACCCCTCGTCAAAACATCAATATGCTGCGGCAAACTGTAAAAGTTGGTAACTAGCAACCAAAGAGACCTAGTGACAGGTCAATCCCCTGGAAAAACGGGGCATTCTTAAAACCCGGGGGAACTCTTTATGCCCAAAACAGTCAAACAGGACATACAGTTTTCAGCCAAAAATATTGGCAAACCCTTTCACTTTTTAAAAAATTCCCAACTTTGTCTCAACCCCCCAAATTGGATTTTCAACATTGCGGGAAAACATTTTATTTTTTAATTTTGAAAAAAAAAGACAAATTTGGGATGGAAGAAATTGGCCAAAACCAGAGCTAGTAGTTTGGGGGGGCGCCAAATTTTCCTTTTTTGAAGAAATTGAAATTAAAAAATTGCAAAGGGGGCCCCAAAATATTGGGCTTTTAGAAAAAAAACAAGGCACTCTATGGGGATGATTTTTTAGGGAAAGGGAAATTTGCTAATTTAGCATAAGTATTGACACATGCCTTCAATTCATCCCCATTAAACCCGGGTAGGGTACCCATTTACTCACACACACTTTAAAGATTCCCTGTGTACATTTGTGGGAAATTTAAATCTCCTCACCTTTTTTTTGCAAATAAACAAGGAAAACCCAATTTTGCTTCAAAAAAACCCTTTTTTGGGGCATCAGAAAAACCCTCCACAAATTTAGGCACATTAGCAAACCAAAGAGGGAGACTTTCAAAACCCCCAAAAAACAGCACAATAAAAAGTTTTTTAAAAAAAAAAGGGGAAAAAGGGATGCAGATTCTTTGAAAAGAGCCCCAGATGACAAAAGGGGGGGGAGTAGGGTACAGGGAGGTAAGCCATGTTTTTGGGCGCATCATACAAGCAAAAATTAGTTTTTACATTTTAACAGGAAAAACCAAAGGGGTTAAAAAAAAAACTTCCGAAAGACAACATCTGTCCCCGCTGAGGGACAGACGGAAAAAAAAAAAACAGGTGATTAAAAAAAAAAAAAGTCAACCCTTTTTTTAAAATGCAAATTAAAAATCAACAGTTAAAATTGTTAAAACTATGTACGTCGAGGGGCAAAGGGTTTTTTCCAGTGTTATTTCCATATTATCTGATCATTAGTTTTAAAGCCTGGGGGTTTTGACTGGTCAGCACAGGGAATGAAAGGCTAAAAAGGGGTGGAGCACTTTACAAACCCTTAGGCAGAGAAAAGGCCTTTAACCCCTTCATATTTTTAAAAAAAATAAAAGTACAAACAACAAAAAGGCCCTAGGCAATTAAAAATTTAGGGGGCAAAAAATAAAAAAACATTTAAGAGATACTATATTAAGTTTTCCATGGTTTGGGGCTTTAAAAAAAAGATTAAAAAATTTGGGAAAAAAAACCCGTGTAAAAAAAAGTCCCAAAGGGATGCACTGGCAACCCGATTCCCCAAAATTCCCCCAAAAACAAAAAAATCTACCTCTGAGGAATTTTTGGGTTTGGTTTAAGGGGGGTTGGGCCCCAAAATCAATCAAAAAAAAAGGGACGCTGGCCTGCCCAAGGGGACCTAAAATTTTAAAGTGTGGGATCTACACACCCCAAAAAAAATAAAATCAAAATCTAGGGGAGAAGGGGAAATCCTATGGGTGGGCCCTTTTTAAAAGTCCTGCCCTGAATTTTTTAATAGTAGTTGTTCCCCCCCAAGGAAATCCCCCCAACCCGTCACTTGGCATAAGTTTCTATTTGTGAAAACAAGTAAAACAGCAAAAAACCCGGGAGTGCAGTAGTGAATATTCCCTTTGGGTTTTTCCCCCGGGCCCCCGTTGGGGGGACAACAGGCCCCCCTGGGGGTTTCCCGTGGTTTTTCCCCATCCCTTATCCTGGCTCCGCTCCCCGTGGGGTCCCCTGGGGCCCCTGGGGGTTTTTCCCGGGGAGGCCCGCTTAGCTGCCCGTCCAGGTTTCTTCGGTTCCTCATGAGAGGCCCCGTGGCTGCAAGGGAAAGTCCTAGAGTGCTGCCCCGTGCCAGGGGAGGAGCGGCAGAAGTACTTGAAGCAAAGGGCCCGGAAAAGAAGACCCAATCCACCACTCGGTTTGTCACCAAATTTTAAAATGGGGGCACTCCCCATTTTTCCACTAATAAGAAACCCGAAATGAAAACATCCCCCCCCTTCTTAAAAATTAAGTAATAAACCCCCTGGAGTTAACCCCTCAAAAAAATGAGTGCTGGGCATTGTCCTCTACCCTCCATTGTATGGGGTGGGTTTTCCCCCCGGGGCCCCTGCCCGAAGGGGAAGGGGCCCCGGTTGTCGGTTACACACTTGGGACTTTGGGGTCCTCCCAAATAGGGGTCGATTGAACCTGAGTAAAACAAAACAATTTAAAGATCCAGCCCCGTAAATAAAGGTTTTAGTACTGGGTAAGGGGGTAGAGACTTGGGGGTTTCCTCAATCCATCTCTCAAAAAGATGCCCCAAAGGAAGCCCCCTCCTTAAAACCTTTTTTTGGGGAACTTTTGGGGGGCCCGGGTCTCCAAAAGGCAGCGCGCAAAAGCCCTTTAGGTACTTTCCCCCTGGTTGTTGAAGGGCCACCTCCCGACCCCGCCATTAAGGAAAAAACCTGCTTAAAACCCGCCCCTTCGTCAAAGTCACAACTACCTCTGTCCAAAACCCGTCGGGTATTTAAAAGATTCATTTTTCCCCTTATACTATAAGGCACTATTCCCTTTTAAAAATTTTGCACTTGTTAAACCCTGGCAAAAACCCGCTGAAGTGGTTTCCCGGGGGATAATGGAACTTTTTGGAAAGGGGAAAGAATATTTTCGGGAGACAAGGGATCCAATCCCACGTGCGTTGGGTCCACCCTACCCTACCCAGGGGTACCCTTTTTTTTTGTCCCTGTCGATGCGGGGGACATGACCCCTCCAAGAGGTTGGGTTTATGATGAAGGCCAGGGCCCCCTGCGTTTTAGCCCTGCCCCCCCTTTTTCCCGCGCGCCTACAAAACACGTCTTACTTTTGGGGCCCAAGGGGGCTTTGGGAAAAAGGGCGCGGGACCCAAAATTTCCCGTCACCCGCACCCCCCAAAGGGGTTACCCTTTCAAACCCAAGGACATACAGGGAAGGGGCAAGGGGTTGAAACCCAATAAAAGAGGGGTTTTAATTTTAATACTTCAGCCCCAATTTTGAAAAGGGGGTCCCCCTCCAAAATCCCTTCCCCACATTTAAATGGGTCTAACCCTTTTGGGGCCAAAAACTGGATTATTTAGAGCCCAAAATGGCAGAAGATCCTCCCCCTTGCCTTCACCCTCCCAAATTCCCCACAGATCGACCCGAAGGGAGGTTTGGTGTACAAGAACGTCCTATTGGCCCGAAGTGGGGAAACCCGGAAAATTTCCGGGCCCCCTACTCAATTTCCTTTCAAGGGGCATCCTACGGGTGGACATCTTTTTATTAGTACTCCCTTAGTCCCCCCCAGGTTGGGGGCAGTCCTGGGTGCAGGGGCCCGCAGCCCGGGCCCCTGGACAACCGCTTCCCCTCTCGAACACCCGTTCACTTTGCCCCCACAGGAAACCCCGGTCAGTTAAAAAACACACAGGGAGTATATTTCTCCCTGAAAGTGGCTAAAAATACCCCAGCGTCCCGAGATTTTTTACATTTTAAAATAATCCCTGGGAAACTTTGTATCCCCCGCAAACAAATCCTTACCAATACGGGCCCAAATTTTAAAAAAATACATAAAAATTTTCACAATTCCCCCCTTAAATACAAAATTTATTTTTATCATGGGTTTTTAAAGGGTTTTTTTTATTCACACCCAAGAAACAAAAAGAGAAGGCACCACTTAATGTGAGTGCCTTTTCGTACCCAAAAAGGGAAAACCAAACCCAAAGTCGTTTCCACCTCTGTGCTTGGGAGAAAAAATGATAAAATACAATTCCTACCAAATCCCGCCCTTAAACCCTTTGGGGGGTATTAAACCCTTTTGGGGGGGCACGCGGATTCCTCCACTTTCCCCCGGGGGCCCCTCCACACTCAGAGGTCCCCTACACGCTGAACGTGGGTGACCCAAAGGGTGGCCCGTGGGGGGGGAAGGGGGGGAAGAGGTTAAATCACAGGGGTGGAAATACCTTTTTACATTTTAGTAATTTTGCAGACCTCCTTCCCGACAACTTACTAAAACCCGGGGCCCCTTTCAGTAGGGCACAACTTTTTTAACTGAAACAAAAATTTGCATTCTTATTTTGGGTTTTTTGGCTCCTTCTCACCTTCAGTCACATCCCGGCCCCACCCCCCAGGAAAACCCTTTTCCTGATACACTGGGGTTTTTTGGGAGTTTTTCCCGGGAGGCAAACTGGCCCCCTCCTGTGAAGGGCCAAACGTTCCCCAACTGGAAGAAAAAGTAAAAGGGAAAAAGATGATAGCACTCCCCAAATGTACCCGGGAGGCGGAAAAAACATCCAAAAGCAACTATATGACTAACTCCCCGAAAAATCAATCCTTTTCATTAAATTTGGGGCAAACATTTGGGGGAGAGGGGGGCCACAGAAAGAATATGGCCCCCCGGGAACTGGGGGGGGTATTCATTACTTCTTGCAACGAAAACATTACTGTTTTAAAAAACCAAAAAAGGAAGCAAAAAGAGCAAAAAGGGAAAGAAAAAAGGAGGGCCTAATAATTTGTCCAATATAACCCTTTTTTTTCATTGCAAAAGTTTTATTTTGGGGCAAACTGGTTTTCAAAAAAGGTTTTTCTATAAAACAAAATTTTTTTGCAAAGGAATCCAACTAATGAATACACCCCCGTGGGTTTAAACCCTTTCCTGTGCTGCTAAGTACCTTTCAGCCTTTCTGTGGGAGGGGAGCCCCCCCCCCTCGATGTTTAAGGGCTTTTGGGGCCCCCCCCAGCCCCCCAAGGGGGCCCAGCTGGCCACCCCTGAGGCCTGGGGCCGCGCTTGGCCAAGGGGACCCCCCCCAGCGGGCCCCGGGCCCCGGGGGGGTGGGGGGCTCAGGGGTGGGGGAGCGGAGGGTTTGTCGTGGAGGTCCCGGGGAGAGCAGCCACCCGGGTGTGCCCAGTCCCGTGGGGGGCCCGCTTTTGTAACCCCCCCCATCATGAAGGGAAGGGGGGGGGAGTTTCGAGGGGGAAAAACTATAGAGGAGGGAAAAACCCCAAACACACACTTAAATAAAAGCCAGAACTGTGCACATAACTCTTTGTGCCAGTTTTTCCCAAAACAAAAACCTACCGGGGTTGTTTTTTTGAGACCCCCTAAAAGCAAGGGCCAAATTTAAGACCAACCGGAGCAAATCAATTTCCCAAATTTAAAATCCATGACCGGGGGGAAAGGGGGCCGAAACCGGGTTCAAAACCGAGAGGGGACAAGGGGTCCCAGACAGAGTCAAGACCAGAAAAATGGAGTCCAAATTTAAGACCCCTTTATTGTCAATTTTTTTTTTTTTTTTGCGGCACCCCCCCCCCCCCCAAAAAAAAGAAAAAATTTTTTTTTTTAAAAAAAAAAATCCCTTAAATTTCTGTGGGTTTATATTTCAGAAAAACATATGGATACTTTTAAAACGGGTTTAGGAAAAGTGAAAAAAAAAAATTTATGCTGAGGGAAAAAAGAGCCACTCTACAAATTTCCTTTTAAACCCCCCAAAAAACAAGTGGGGGAAAAAATGGGGCCCTTTTAAACCCCTTTAGAGAAGGGCTATGGGTTTATAAAATTTAATTTATTATTTTTAAATATTTTGATTTTTTCTCTTCAGGTTTTTTTTGGGTAAGGGTTCACTGAAAAGGGAAAAAATATACAATCAGGATTTTTCTTTTCTGGTCTCTGGGGAAATAAATCTAGCTAATCAGGCCCTTGGCCTTTTGGCCTCGGGAGATGATAAAAGGCATCTGCCATTCAAATGTATTAGGGCAACATTTTTGGATGCAGTGGGTCCCCCAAACCAAATTTTTACTTTAAAGGGGGGGACCGGGTTTTTTCAAAAAATTTTTGGAACCAAACTCCCCTTTTTGAAGGCCAACCGGAAAACTGCGCCAAAAGCGGGCAGTAGTTTTTCCCCCCTTTGCTTCCCTTTTTTTGTCGGCTAGTTTGGCAGCGGGTACACAGGGGTGATCAAAAGAGGATGTTTTTGCTCATTTGTTAGTCTTCTTCCTTTTTTAAAAATCAACTTTCAACAAGTTCTTTTTAAAAGACATCAGTGAGTTGAACTGTTTTTTTTTTGCACGCACTTGCCCGTTAGCCCCCCAAATCTTTTTAAAATAACATGTAGAAACATTGTTTTTCATTTAAAGTGGGAAATGACAGCATTTTTTGCAACATGAAAACTTATTAAAAACTGGGTTTATATACACCCCCAGGAAAATGACACTTTTTTAAAAAATTTTCTGACAACGAACCCCTTAGATTGGCCTTTTTACGGGGTTTTCATAAATTTCCCTTAAAAATGTTTGGGGAAATTTTGTATACTAAAGGCATTTGTGAAAATTCTAAGCAATATAGTGGGAAAAATGGGGCCCTGGGGGTTTGGGGCAATTAATAACAAAGGCTGTAAAAAAAAACACTGTCTTGTCCCGGGGCCAGAGTCTACACAGACCGGTTTCGCTATAGCTACAGTAAACCTTTATACAAACCCCCCCATTTGCCAAACGGGGTCCTCATTAAATTTGAAATGGACTGTGGGGGTTTTTTCAGGCTGTTGCAAAAGCCACCCTTTTGATCATTAGAACGCATTCACCAAAAGCCACAAAAAACCTGAAAGGAAATTTTTGCAAAAATTTTTAAAAACCACGAGTCCGCTTACATTTGGGAAATTTTTCAGTCCTATTGATCAAACCCCTATGAAAGTTAGGCTCTCTCTCACGCGGGAAAGCACATCAATAAAAATCAACAATTCTAACCGAGCAAAGGGGGCTAAAATTTTAAAGAAGGGAAAGTTTTGATAAAACCCCCAAAAATTTTTCAGCTAGTATGCCGTCAAAATTGCACTGATAAACGAGGGGGGAATTTTAAACCCCTCGGGCCTTTTGCAACTTCCTTTCCCAAAGCATGTCCCCCCAAACCCAAACACCCAAGCTAAATGGCTAAAAAGTTGGGTAAACTAGCTACTTCCAGACCAAAATTTGAGAAGACCTCACGGGCCATTTTACACACCCTTTTCAGAGCTGGTTTCATGTTTTCTAGAGCGTTCTTGACTAACTATTACTGACACCCGGGCATATTTCAGCGGGTGTTTCATTCGTAAAATTTTATCATTTCTTGCTCTGGCACACTCAAAGGAGTTTTAAGTTTTTTGCTAGCTAACCAAAAGACACTGCATCTCTAGCTGTGTTACCCTGAAAAAAAATATGAAGGGAAAATTCCCGTTTTCTCCCCACACTCCCCCAATGGGATGACAAACCTCCTAGCACTAGCTACCATCTACCAACTTAGGCTTTTGTGTTTTTTAGCTTCTTTCATAATAGATACGCTGCCATTAGCCACGTTTTTGACTGACTTGTGATATTGCCCTGCTAGTTTTGATTTTTTGACATTCCCCAGCCTTTTGTTGTTGTCCCGATTTTTTCCAGAAAGATATTGAAAACAGTGCTCCCGAAAAGGCAGCAAACAATGGGAAACCCGGCCAGCTGTGATTTACAACCTGAAAAGCAATATTTTTTTTGGGCTACTAAAATGTATTAGTTTAATTCCCGTGGGGGGAAAAAGTATTTTTGTCAGCCCCCCAAAATTTTTCAAGTTCTCCCACTTAAAAGAGGCCGTAATTTTTAAAAAAGGGACAACCGCCCCAAATATGAAAGACCAAAATTTAGAATTTCTTTCCCAGAAAAACACATTGGGAGGGTTTAATGAATTTATTTGGGAAAATTTTGGTTGGGAAAAAAAGGTTTTTTTTACCTACAAAAAGCAAATTTCTGGGGGTCTCACAGACCCCGTAACTTCTTCTTTAAAAGGCTCCCCTTTTCCTCCACTCATTACCTGTATTAATGGCCCTGTTTGAACTTGTTTTTTCATATAAAAAACACCTTCCACAACCTCAAACAGTCACACTCCCCAAACCCCCCCTAAAGGCCCCAAAACCAAGGCTTCAAGGACACCCCGAAAACAAAATTGTAGACCTTTCACCAGGGTGGGGAAATGAATCTAAAAATAGGAACAGCTTGGGTTTGGGAAAAAATCAACTGTGGGGGGCAATTATTAGGAAATGGAAGACCCTACCAAAACCACTGATAATCTCCCCCCGATCTGGGGCCTTTCCCCGCAAGATCTCCCCGTTGGGGGCAAAACGGTGAGCAAAAATCCCAGAACCACACGGGGGGGACCTAGTGAATGACCTGCAGAGACTGGGGCCAAAATAACAAAGCCTACCATCCCTAACCCCACAGCCGCCAGGGAAATCAAATTCCCCGCAGTGCCCCGACCCTGTCCCCCCGCTTTTAAACCAGTACATGTCCAGGCCCGTCTGAAATTTTTCTAGAGTTCATTTTGGGTGATCCAGGGAAAAGGGTTGGGAAATGTCAAAATAAACCAAAAAAATTTTACTTTTTGGGGAAAAAAATCAACTCCGGGCGGTTTTGGGGACAAAGAATGCTGAGTTGCACCAAAAAACACCATACCCACCCGGGAGCATGGGGGGGGGAAACCCATGCTTTTTTGGGGGAGTTTTTCTGCAAAGGGACCAGGACGGGCTGATCCGGGTAAAGGGAAAAAATGAATTTGGGGGCCTTTTTCGGGGAGAAATTTATGAAAACCTTTCCCTTCCATAAACAAGGGGGTTGAACCTCAGCAAGGGCATTTCAAAAAAATTCATTAAAAATCCTACAATGTGATTTTCCCAGGGTTTTTTTTCCCCCCTTTTGTCTTCATTTGTTGATGTGGACCTATATAAAATTTTCGGCCCCCTCATCCTTTTTTAAATGGGGGAACTTGCCAATTGGTGGCTGGGCTTTAAAAACCCTTTTTTTCCCCCCCAGTATATAAAACTGCATTGAAATCATCCATCTATTCGCCAACAATGCCTTAGTGCACGTAATGGAAAGTTTTAAATCAAAAAAACCTATTTTTTTAAAACCTCCTTTTTAAAGTTTTTTTGGGACCCTAAAATTGGAAAATTTATATTTTTAAAAATGATATTAGGATTGGGCTTTTTTGTTTCATATCTGCAAAGTAGGTTAAAAAGCTGTCATTTTCCCCTTTAAATGACCGGTTTTCTTTGTGTGCCCAAACTTGAAAGTTTTTTTTTTTTTTTTTTCCCCCAATGGGGGGAAATAATAGTTTCATTTCGGTTTGGGGAAAACCTTAAATGGTTTTTTGTTAAAGTATTCTTTTATTGGGAACTTTTTGGGTTAAATTTTGTCCCAGTTCTGGACGGCTTATCCCTTTTTTATCATGCTGTGCTTGGGCTGCGGGTTTTTCCCTCTGCCCTATGCAGTGGGTGCCTGGGGGAAAAATTGGGATATTCTAATTTTTTCCAAAAAAAATTTTCCAAACAGCCCACTCAAACAAAGGGAAAAGGGACCCTGAAAAAACCTGTTTTTTTTTTGACTTTTCTGATTTTTTACTCTGAAAAATCACACTTGGCTAAATTCACAAATGCTTTTTAAATTTAAAACCCCAACCAAATTTTTTTTTCCCCAAACTACACACAAAAACCCCCCTAATGGTTTTTTCAAATTTATAAAAAATATTAAACAAAAACACCTTTTTCATAAGTATTCGGGCCCTTTGGCTATTTAGACTCGATATTGAGCTCGGTGCATCCTGTTTTCCCCTTGATCTCCTTGAGATGTTTTCACCAAATTGATTGGAGTCCACCTGTTTGGGAAAAAAATTTAAATTTTTGGACATGAAAAGGCAAAACCTTCTAATAATTTCCCCCCCATTTTACAGTGGCCCTTTCAAACAAAAAACCAAACCATTAGGTCGAAAGGAAATTGGGCCGTAAGCTCCAAAACAGGATTTGGGCGAGGCACAGGGTCTGGGGGAAGGGGACCAAAACATTTTTGGGAACATTGGCCAAAGAACACAGTGGCCCCCCATCATTCTTAAATGGAAGCGTTTTTGGAAAACCCCCCAAACCCCTTCCCAGAGCTGGCTGCCCCCCCCAAAATGACAATCGGGGGGGAAAAGGGGTTTGGTCAGGGAAAGGGGACCAAAACCGATGGTCCCCCCCCCCCCCGGTCAAGCTCCTCTGTGGAGAGGGATAACCTTCCAGAAGGAAAACCTCTCTGCAGCACTCCACCAATCAGGCCTTTATGGCCGGGGGCCCCGGCGGGAAACCACTTTCCCCAGGGAAAAAGCACATGACATCCCCCCTTGGAGTTTGCCAAAAAGGGCCCCAAAGGACTCTTTAGACAAAGATAAAAAATTCCTGGTCTGATGAAAACCCAAAATTGAACTCTTTTGGGCCCGAAAAGCCAAGCGTCCAAAGTCTGGAGGAAACCTAGCAAACCCTCCCTAGGGAAGCATGGGGGTTTGGCAAACATTATGCTGTGGGGATTTTTTTTAAACGTCCAAAGGGCTGGGGGACTAGTCCGGATTGAGACAAAGATGAACGGGGCCCAAAATACAGAGATCATTGGGTGAAAAACCCGATCCGACCCCTCAGGACCCCCAGACCCGGGGCGTAAATTCACCTTCCCCAAAAGGCCCAAAGACCCTAAGCCACAGGGCCCGACAACGGGGGAAATGGCTTCGGGGCAAATTTCTGAATGTCCCCCTTTTCAAAGGTGGGCCGTTAATACGGTTGCCCGTTTCCCTTTTAGGGAAACACAAACCTATCACACACTGAAGGCCCTTTGGTTCGCCACCTGCGCAAACATACTAATAGATAAAAGGGTGGGAAGATAAATTTAAAGTTTCAAGAAAGGGGTGTAAAATAAATTTTGGGCCCAGAGGGAAACGATTTTTTATGCGCCCGACGGGAAGGAAGCATGAGTTTTTTTTTTATTTTCCCCTTTTACAGAGTAAAAAATGTATCCGACACAAGACCGAGACACTCAAGGGGTTGGGGCTCGAGACCAGTCCCCCGAGTACTACAAAACGGATCCTACCCAACCCTTTTTCTCCCAAAATAAATTTTTCCAATTATTTTTGGGGGGGGGGGGGGGTTTTATGGATCCAGACAGTTTAAAATGATACCAGGATATTTCCAGCATCCCCCCAGGCTACCTAAATGATTTTTTGTGAATCAAATGGGCAAAAATCTATTTTGGGAAACCAAAAACCCAAAATTGGGCCCACACTAATTTTTTGAGTATAGCGGAGGGGTTTATCCAAATTTAAAAGGGGCCCCCCAAAAAGTAAATGTTTTTTGTTTGAAAAGAACATCAGCAATTTTTCGTCTTCACTAACAGCCCCTTTTCTCAATTATTACCTTTAAACTCAACTTTTATCTCCACCCCATTTCCCAAAAAGGGGTTGAATTGGGAGAAATTAGCTTTAAAAAAGGGAAAAATTTTTGGGTTTGGGGGGGTGTCCACAAAAGGTCCTTTTGGGGGGGGGGGCCCAAACCCAAAAATCGCTTAGGACCCCCCAAAAGGCTAGGGGCCCGGCCCCCTTTAAATTTGGGCCTGTGAAAATGCCCCCCCAAAAAAGTTTATAGTCTAGGGTCTTTATCCCAAAAATCACCAGCAGCTCAGAGAGGTGGGTCCGACCGGGGCCCAAAACCCCCTGGTTTTTAGTTTGGGGCCGGGGCCCGCTGCAGCGCGGTCCCCGTAAGGAGTTTCCCCTCCCTGCGGGGATTTTCCCCCACGACTCGCCCGGGAAAATTTTGGGCCCGCAATTCTTTTGGTTTCCCCAAAGGGGTTCCCAAAGGGGTTGGGCCCCTTTGGGGTACCCAGCATGCCTAGCACTATAAATACAGAGAATACTCAAGTGCTCATCATACTGGGCCCCAAATCCCAGAGGGGGCATCACTCAAAGGGAAAACCCAAAAAATTCACAGACCCATGAAGACCATTTTTTTTTCCTCTAGGTCACTTTAAATTTTGGTCCTCGTGGGAAAGGGGTGCACATTTTTGTTTTGTCCTAGCAAATACAAACGGATTCAAATAATTAACTAATCAAACTCTGAAACAGGTGGGGTTTTGTGCTAAGACAAAAACGTGCAAAACCCCCCTTTGGGGGCCCGTGACAAAATTAAAAAACACTGCTCCTACTGGCAACTTTTAAAAGAAAATTTTAAAATTTTTAACCTTGGAACCCCATTAAATTTCAGCAAACAATCCAATGTATTTTTTTAATGGTAAAAAAATGGGTAGAACGGAGGGGTAATTTTAGAGGAACAGCCCTTTTGGGGCCCCCGGGTTTTTCCCCAAAAACATCTTAACGCTAAATTTCCCTCGATAGGGAAATTTTTGTAAGAGCTCATTAAAAAACTTTAGCGGTTTTTTCAAAACTTGTTTTTAACCCTTCACTTGAAAAAAGCCGTAATCTAACACCGCCCCAGACCATTCTGAAAACCTAAGTATGTCATTAGAAATTTTTTTTTTTTGGCCCCCCATGTCACTTTATACCAGAAGATCCCCCACTAAACTAGAATCACATGGTTTATCCATCTCTGGGGACCGCGATAAAAATTTCGGAAAAAAGTAGGAATTTAAAAACCCAAAAAATTTCCAAAGTCCCTTTCAATTTATACAAACAAGCGACGTATAAAACAATGGGTTTTAAAAAAGAAAACCCCAGACTGCATTTAAAAAATAAACCGGAAAGCTCTGGCCTATTTAAATAAAATTTTTAAAAACATTTCAGCATTTAGTTTTCCCGTTTTTTTAGGGTACTGTCTGTAATTGGGGCTCAAACATTTCCCTGTGTAGCCTAACAGGGGCGCAATGATTTGACAAAACGTAGTGCATTTACTTGTGTAAACATTAGAATAAGCAAACCCCAATATTTCCAGGGCCCTAGGGGGTAATATAAGAGTTGAACAGTCATCAATTGTGAAAAAATTTATAATGTTAAGGGAAGAATTTTTATTGGGGGAAAAATAGCGCTCCCCTTCTTTTTTATCCTAAACCCGTATCAACACAAAGCCCAACGACACACTTAGCGACCCCTTTCCCCCTCTGCGTTTGGGGTTTTTTGGGAAAATAAAGTTTTCAATCTTCGGGGCCCTTGTAGAAAATAGGGTTGTTAAAAAACTAAGCCTAAAATTTCCCTCCTATTGGGAAACCCCACCCTGGGGGTTTCCCCAAAAGTAAATTTCTTTCCCGTGGCCTAAATGCCATGGCGAGGGTGCTACTGCCCGGCCAAACAAAACTGGGGTTTAGCGGCAAGTGTGGGCAGGGCCCCGAGACAAAAATGAAATTTGTCATTTTCCCGGATTAGGCCTTTACGAGGGGGAACCAGGGCTGGCCCCCTTTTGGAAGAAATGTTTAAACCCAGTGCACAGAAAAAGGTATCATCCTTGAAACAGGAGCTTTATTGGGTGCCACTTGCAACAGAGGCCCCTCCTGATCAAGAGAGCACAAATTTAAACTCAAAAATCATACCACCCCACCCCAAAAGGGGGTTTATTAGGACATTTGAAAAAACTTAAATCAAGCAAAGGGTTTTTCAAAAGCAAAGGGTCCCTTAGGGCCTTTGGGGTCCCCAAGATTTTTTTTCAGCCGTTTTTGTCAAGGGAAATAACCCTTTTTGGGCTCACTGTAATTGACTGTTAATTAACATAACACATTTAAACTCTCCTGGCTTCCACAAAATAGCCACAAGCCCTGATGCAAAACCTTTGGAAAAATCTACTTTAAAAAAACTAATAAATCCATGTAAAAATACCTACCCCACTCCCTAAATCCATTTTTTCTTATAAAACAGTCTAAAAGAAACCCTGATATGGGAAAAAATGTAAATTTTTATTTTTAGAAGACCAGAAACATACTCTGATTTTTCCTTATGTTTTGGTTTCCCGATCTGGCTATGCCAAAACGGCCCGTTTGGGGAAAACCAGTTCTTTTAAAAGACAAAATTGCTTCCAATTTTCCATGGCATTATTTCATAGTATGAAGAATACAATTGAACAAAGCTGAAAAAAAATTTGAAAGCCTATTTTTTTTTAAAAAGATTTTAGGGGGTGCCCAAAATGCGACTATTCTTGTAGAGGGGGTTTTAAAAAAGAAAAAGGTGCTCTTTATTTCTTACGGTATTTTGAGTTAAAGTAACTTTAGTTTTTTCTAAAAAATGTTAGGGTATATGTTTTGATTTTTAATACATTGTAAGGCCCGCATGATCGACTAATGAAAGATTTGAAAAAAGTTGCGGGAAAAGGGAAAAATTTTTTGCTTTGTTTTTTTTTCGCAGGCCCGTTCACAAAATTTTCAGTCCTCTCATTCACAATTTTTTTGGAAACCCCCTTGATGCCTCGAATTTCCCGGGATCCCCCTTTGGGGTAGCCATAATGTCCCTAAAAAAATCCTTTTGCAGCCAGTGGGCCCCTTGTTTTCTTTTTGGGCCCCGGGGTGGGTTTCATTTGCCCTTCTCCCCGAGTGCCCTGCCTGCTCCGAAGGGACCTCTCGCTCACCCAAAGGGTTTTCCATCACGTGATCGGGGCTTTCTCACAGCTACAAGTAAGACAGACACCCTTTTGGGGGCAGCAACTGGGGTGGGGTCCCCTTTTCCAAATTTAACCGGGGCATATTTTAAGATATTGGAAGAACTGTCCACATTTACTTTTCATCGGGCCCAAAAAGATGAGTTTGGCCCCACCAACGGAAAACACTAGCCTTTTGTCCCTCCCACTATCCCCCATGTACAAAGGTGACCTATTCCCATTCTGTGCGGAAAAAATTCCCCAAAATAGGGCCCGGGGGGCGTTTTTGGGATGCATAGAAACCCCAAATTTTAAAACAAACCACTAGCACAAAAAAATTGTTTTACTCAAAAAAGAAAGGCCCGACGCAACAGATTTGATCATTTACTTAAAAAGTTGATAAAAATATTCGACTATTTCATCACATTATATGTTCAGAAAAGCCACAAAGGCATAGGATAAAAAAAAAAAAAACCACGAATTTCCATTAGCAGGGAAAAAACCATTATGACCCAAAAGCGATTAGGGATTTGGAAAAAAAAAAATATGAAAAAATTGGGGGTGTTGCACTCACTAGCTATGATTTGCCCTGGATGGAGCTCTGCTAAATGACTAAAAAAAAAAAATTGCCCTTAATGGTTTTTTAATTTTAAAAAGGGAATTTTTATCTTTAAAAATTTTCTTCCCCAAACTTGAAACTCCGGGTTTTCGTATGCCCGTTAGGCCCCTAAAACCCGTTTTTAAAACCGGAAAATTTAAAGGGCTTTTATTTTTTTGAAGTTTTTTTGGGCCCTTTTTTGTGATAAAAAACCCCATCAAAACAATAGGGGCCCTTTCTTTCAAAGAAAGGGGGCAACATGATTAGAAAAATCACCAAAAAAAGGGAAATTTTTTCTTGCCTTAAGCTGGGGACATTTACAAGTGATAGGCTAACCTTGTCAGAAATACTCTTGATTTAAAACTTTCCCCTATACTAAATAAATTTTGAAATTTCGTTTTTTATTTTGAATGGAAACCTTTTTCAGGGGACCTGTCTCGAAAAACGGGGGGGGGGAAAAAAACATGTTTTTTCCCTTAAAAAGCGAATGAGGCATTTTTCCCCGTGGTTTTATTTTTTATCCACCCCGGGAGGCTATTTTCCTGGGTTTTAAAAATAGCCCAAGGGGCCTTAAAATTTTGGAAAAAATTGGAAATAAAAATAGTAAGGGGCCCAGCCTATAGAAAACTGTGGAAACCCTTTTTTTAAAAGAGGGCCAAACACTGTTTTTTTAGTGCAAAAAGCATAGCCTATTTGAAATGTTTTTTGCAACATGAACACTCAAAGTGTTTTTTATTAGATTTTCGAAACTTTGCATTGTGTCAGAGTGATTAGAAGGACAAAAGAGTGCTGAGACCCGGGGAGTTAGCAAGTTTTTGGGAAGCTACTAATGACCATCACCCGCCCTCCCGAGCTTGGAGAACCTAATTTCCTGACTAAACGGGGCACGTGGAATTTGACTGCCTTCCATGGCTCGTGGGCCGCTGGTATGGCCCGGGAATCGGTCACCCGCAACAGCCCTAGGTCCTAAATTTCCCTTCCCCTTTACCCAAAACCCCTTTTCTAAATAAGGCCCAAAAAAAGCATTCTTCCCTTTATCCAAAAAAGACTCTCCCACCTCACCTACATTTCATAAAGTGTTTTTTTTTATTTTAAAAAGAAACCCATTTTTCCCCCCTATTGAAGGTTCTGTAGGTATGTGTGTAATATGGCACTGGTACTCACTGGAGGGCGAGCTGGTGTGGGGCGGGGCCCCCATGGCCCGCGGAGGGGGTGTCCCCCGCCCGGCTAAAGGGTGAGCACTTCGCCCCAGGGCCCCCTGAGTGAGGTCAGACAGGCCACCACCACGGAGGGGAGAGTCCTGGGCTCTGGAGGAGGGGCATGGAACTCTGCTGCCTATCGGGCTACCCATCGCAGCAAAATCCCCGTCTAGTAAGTCTGGAGACAAGGAGAGAGAGAGAGAGAGAGACGCGGGGAGAGGGGGGGGAAAAGAGAGAAGGGAGAGAGAAACCCAAAAAACCAAAGGGGGGAGAAATACTGAGTAAGGGAGGATTTAATCGACAAAATGACAGAGAGAAGCAGGTATAAAGGGAGTGTATAAATGAGGAAAAAAATTTTTCAGGGGGTAAAAAACCAAAAGGAATGCCAACCTTTTGGAAAAATCAATTTCCCACAGAGTCTGGTACTTAACTACCTACCACCTCATCCACCACACCCCTCCCATCACCTCAGCCTTACCAAACCCACTGACCCCCCCAGTGCCCAGGCTTTCCATGCCTTTCCCCGTCGGCATCACCCCCCCTTCCCAAACATGTGACCTGGACCCCGGCTTTCCCTCACGCTCCTGATGCTGCCAACCGGTGGTGTGTGGGTTCATCGGGTGTGTGTGAGATGGGTTGAATAAAGCTCTCTCACTCAGCGGTGGAAACCAACCCGGGGGCAAAACCCTGGCTTTGGGGGGGCTTGGGGCTCAGGGAAACAATTTTGGGTTTACTCGGTATCGCTCAGTAGACTGTGTGTGTATGGCCGGCAGCGCTCTCCTGTATCTCTCGCGAGTGCCCAACCGCCGCTGCGCACTGATCGGACAGGCTGAGAGCAGAGCTGCCTGCTTCCTCTTGCCTGCCTGAGCATGTGTTCCAAAACACTGACTGGATTCACACAACAGCGATCTGAGGAGAACAGCAGTCTGAGAAGTTGGAACCCCTCCAGATTCAGCCCCTCCCCATACGCCTCAGTCTGGTCTGACTCAGCAAAGCAGAGTGGACCGGGAGGGAGAGAGGCAGACAGATTCAGCTCGCCTGATACCAACACTACAAAAAAGCCTAGAGGCTTATTCAGAAGAGTATAACTACACAATGTTTAGATAAAGATATGTATTTTGAGATGCATAAATCACAGCCTTGGGTTAAAAAGGGCATTATGTAAATTCATTCTTACAATTTTTATCCGCCTTTTTACAAATCTTTTCTGAAAAAGCCCCTTTTCCCTTTGGCAAAAAAGACAAGGGGTCCCCGTAAAGGGGATGGGAAATCAAGTTTTTGCCCCGGGAAATTTGGGAGGAAAACCTTAACTGGATCAGTTACCAAAAGCATCATTAATCCCGCTTCAAAGCGTTTCCCCCTCTCATTGGTAAAAAAAGGGGAAACAGCTGACTGCCATTTGGGGGTGCCCCAAATGCTATAGAAAGGCTCTGCAGGAGTTTCATGAAAACAAAAGCTGAGAGCTCAGCTATTTTTGAGAATAAAACTTAAGAGTGATTTCCTTTATAGCTTTTTTAAAATTCCCCAGACTCCCCCAGGCCCCCCTTTTTACAAAGTTAAATTTTTTAAATTGGGTTTGGAATTACCCGACAGGGTGGACACTATTCCCCTTGTGGTTTGTGGTGTAGTGGGACACCCCCCGGGAGGTCCAAGAGTTGCCCAACTTGTGTTTTATTCTGCGAAAAACTCACCATTTTTCATGTAGACAGGGCTTGAGAGCCTGTTAAAGCCAGGGTTTATGGAGCCCTCAAGGGCTTCTTTCTGTTTTCATTTTGAAAAGTTTCAAAAATACCAACAGACCTACTGCACAAAATAAATGTTTTGGGTTAAATTTCCCCCCTAAAAATAGGTTTTTTCCCCCTTTTAGGCTAGTAGGAAAAAAAGTTTTAAAAAAATAGGCCCCAGTCTTTTTCAAATTGGCCTCGTTTTGGGTATTAAATTTTTCCGGGTTTTCATGCGTTTTTAGGTAAAATTTATCAGTCCAAAAGGGGCTAAAAATCGAGTACATTTGCAAAAGACATAAAAGGGAACCCAAATACATTTTTCAAACGTTTTAACAGTTTTTAAACTGGAAATGGTGATTATTGAATGGGGAAAGGAAAATGTTTTAAAATTTTAAAGAACATATTAAAAATGTCCCATACTAGCGTTGCACGGTGGGCAAAAGCTAAAAATGCTAAAAAAAATTTTATTTTTTCAAAAGGGTTTGGCGTTTAACGACTGCTAAGTTTATTTTTAGAAGCGCTCGACTATTCCAAAAAAAAAAGGCCCACTTACCAGAAAAATCCCTATTAAATTTCACAGGAACCCGCGGGGATGAGTCAAATATGTGTTTCCCCGCCCCCGAAAAAAACTTAAGACTCCTTCAAAACCCCACAAAAAAGGGGTCATGATTTGGAAAAAAAGTGCGTCAATTTTTTTGTTTTTTGGATGCGGGGGAATTTATTTGAAAAGGCTGAACCGCACCACTGAATTGAGAAAGCACAAAACCTACAAAAACCTTTTTTTAAATCTTAAAATGGGGGCATCATGGCGTATTTTTTAGTAATATAACTTTTGTTTTCATTGGGCCCCCCGTTAACCTCAGCCTTTTATTTTTAGGCCAATTAGTTTTTTTAAAATTCGCACGTGGAGCGAAATCACCTGTCTTCTCATTTGGGGCCCCCGGGGGCCTTTTGTTCTAACATGACGTTTTATTTTATGTCTAAATTTTGGGTACATTTTTAGTTTTTCAAACCCGGAATTTGCTGAATTTTTAAAACAAGTCTATAACAAATTATCCACATCAAAGACTGTCAAATTTTTGGGTTTTCCCTTTTCCCCCGGGCCACATACCCAAAAAAGGGAAAGACTTGACCAAAATTTCCCTCCCTTTTTTTTATATTATTTTCTTTTGGGATAATTTAAAAAAAGCTTAAACACCAAAAAAAAAAAATTATTTTTATAACCACCAGAGGGTATGGTAGAAACCCAAAACATGGGGATCAGAAAAAAGAAAACGAGTGTGGGATTAAAAAAACAACAAATTTAAAGTTCCCTTTTTAAAAATTTTCTCCATCACTCTTTTCCCTTAAAAATTTATTGCAAAATTTAAATTTTTTAAGAAAAAATTGAACCTTTTAAAATTTTTTATAGCATTGTCTTAGGGGGGGGGAAAAATAGACCCTTCCACGTTTAACGTAAATTTTTAAAAAAGGGACTTTTCATAAGGGGATGTGGTCAAAGGGAAAGAGTTAACAAATTATGTCCTCAAAATTGGTTTCCCGCTACCAGTAGTACAATTATTTTTTAAATGACTGAAAATTCAAATTAAATTTTTCCTTTGTTCTTTGACTGTGCCATTACTCCATAACCAATGAAAAAAATTTTACAACTTAAAAAAATTTACCCGGGGGCGATACCGAAAAAAAAAAAAAAATCAAATCAAATTTCAAGGAGTAAACAAACCCGCTGTCATTTTTCCCCTTTTCTTCCACTTTTTTAGATAACTGTTTTTTTGATCTTGCTGTTTGAAATCCTTTTTGGGTTTAGACCCTAAAAATTACATTTCCTAGGGAAAAAAAAGTTAAAAAAATAAATAAACAACTTCACTTATTCCCCGTGGCAGCTCGCAGATATCGGTGGGGTTTTATCATAGCCTTTTCCCCCCACTATAAAAGGAAACAAGGCCCTTTTTCCTGGTGTGCCCCCTTGGTGCCCAAGACCCGCATAGAGCATTTTTCCCTTTGGGTCCCATTTCCATTTCCGTGGGGCTCCTTTTTGACAACATCGGGGGGTTTTATAGCCCTTGGGTAGAAAACCCCCCTTTTTTAAAACAGTATATCAAAAGTCATGGAAGGGAGGGGAAAAAAAGGACGCTCTAAACCCGAACAGTTTTTTCCTTTGGGGCCTGAATTTATGTAACATTGTCATGTTTGGGAAATTCCCCAAATTCCCCCCTCCCCCCGAAACCTATTAAGGGCCCCCACCCCCTTGGGGGCCCCATACCCAAGAACCCCCAAAAACCCCCACTAACACAGACCCTTTAATTTTTTTTTTAATTTAAAAATTGCAATTTCCCTACAATCCCCCCTTTTTTGTAAAAATAATTTTTTTTATCTTCCCGGAGTCCCCCCATTAAAAAAAAAAAAAAAAACTTCCCCCGTGTATGCAATTTTTGCCCGGGGGGGGAGATGGTAGAAAAATTTTTAGAAAAATAACCCCCACCCCAAATAAAAGGGGGGGGGCCCTTTATTGAAAATTCCCGTAGAAAAAAAAGGAAATTTTAAGGGGCGACCATTGGTTTTTTTCCCGATGATTGCCCCCGTTCTTACCAAAGGGAATGTTTGGGGGTTAATGGTGTTTTTGGGGACCCAAATCTACATTTTTAAAAAAAGGCCCTGGGGGGTTTTTCTTTTCCCTGCTACCCTTTTTAGCTTGGGGGTGAAAAAAGTTTACCCAAGGAAATAAAAGGGGAGGGGCCGGGAGTTTTCCCCGTTCAGAAAAAAAATTAAAAGTTTCTGTACATCCTTGGGGCCCATTTTTTAATAGGGGTAAAAAAGAGCATGTCCCAAAAATTTTTTCAGGGGAGTTTATGGGCAAAAGATTTAAGGGGGGGATTTTTTTGGGTAGGGAAAAAAACTGACGGGGCCCCAGAAAAGTCCAAATTTCCCTGTCCTTTGTTTTGATTTTTTAATTTTTGGGGTTAGTTGTCAAAAAATGTGAATTTAAAGGGGGAAACCCCCCCAAAAAATGTCCCCCATGTCTTGGAAATTTTGGTTTAAAAATTTTGGGGGTTTTAAAAAAAAAGGTGAAATTTTTTTTTTTTTGGCCCAAAAAACCCCCCAAACCCGTTTTTTCCCCCCCTGTTGGAAATTCCAAAAACCCTCCCCCAGATTTTTTTTTTTTGGGGTCCCCGGGAAGGGGTTTTAAAGGGCTTTTTTGTTCCCCTTACCCAAAACGGGGGGTACAGTAAAAGGCCCTTTTTTTTGTAATTTTTTTTACGAACCCGGGTTTGTAAAAAATGGAATTTTTTTTAAAAAACAAAAATGGGGCCCCCTTTAATTTTCCCCCCAAAATTTGCTCCTCCTATTTTTTAAAAAATCATCCAAAAAAATTTTGGGGGGTTTAAACCCCCGCCCTTTAAAACAGAATACCAAATTGGGTTCCGATAGGGTAAACCCTTTTTTCCCCCCATATTCTTTTCAAGGGCTAAAAGTATTTTAAAAAAAAGAGGGAAGGAACCCCTTTAATTTTTTGGGGGGGAAAAGTGGGGGAAAGGGAAATGGGGTTTAATGGTTTTTGGTTTGGGATTTTGAGTGAGCCCAAAGGGGGGGCAGAACCGGGGTCCCAGGAGAGGAAGGGGGGTTGCTTGGGGGGCCAAAAAGGGCCCCCCGGGGGGCAAGAATTTTTTGGGGGGGCCCCCCCCCCACTGGGTGGGGCCCCGAAGGGGGACCCCCCACCCAAAGCAAACCGGGGGGGCCCCAAAACCCCCCCCAATTTTTTTTTCCCCCCCCAAATTTTACCCGTTCCCCCGCCCCCGGGGGGGGCCCCCGCCCCCTTTGGGTTTACCAAAACTGGCCCGTACAAAGGCTGCCCCCCTGTTTACTGTCCTTTCCCCCCGCCCCAACCTGTGAATCGTAAACCCGGGGGGGAGGAAAGGGGGAAAAGGGGGGGGGTTAAAATTTTTAAAAAATCAAAAGGGGGGAAAAAGTTAAAAGGGGGAAGTTGAAGAAAAAAAAAAAAAAAAAATACCCCAAAATTTTGGTTTTTAATCAATTTTGACACAAAACCCGCCAAACCCCTTCCTTTTAAAGATTTTTCCAATTTTAAATTGGGCCCCCAATTTTTTTAAAAACTTTTCCCCCCCCCCCCCTTTCCCCCCCCCTTTTAAAAAAAAATCCCAACCAAATAATTTTAACAAAATTTTAAAAAAATGTATAATTTAATATGTTTTCTTTTTGCCATCTGCCCCCAACCTTTTGGGGGCAAAATTTTTTTCCCCCCAAACCCCCCCCCCCCTCTCCCCCCTTCCCCTCCTTGTCCCGAGGGGACGGGGCCCCCCCCCGGGGGTTGGGGGGGCGGGGGGTTTAAACCCCCCCTGGGGCCCCCTTTTTTTGTTTCTTTTGGCCCCCCCAAAAAACTTCCCCTCCCCCGGGTCAGCCCCCTTCTTTTTTTGGGTTTTCCCCCCCATGCCCCCTCAACCTGGGCCCCCCGAGGGGCGGTTAACCCAAAAAAGTAAGCCCGGTTTTAAAAAGGGGTGAGTGGTCCCAGGAGTCGCCCCCAGCACTTTTAATTTTTGTCCCTTCCCCCCCCGATTCCCCCCCCTTTTTCCCTCCCCCATCCTTCCCCCCGGCCCCCCTTCCCCCAAAAAATGGTTAATTTGGGGGGGAAACGGTCCCCCCGGTCCCCCCCCCCCTCAGGGCCTTCTTTTTCCCCCAAAACTTTTTTTTGGGGGGGGGGGCCAAGGGGAAAACGAGGGGAAACGGGGGGGGGGGAAAAAAAATGAAAATTTCAGGTTTCCCCGCTTGGGGTGGGAAATTTAACCCGTGTTTGTTTGAAAGGGGCCAAATTAAAATTTTTTGGGTTTTTTTTTTGGAAATTCCCCCATTTTTCCAACCCCCAACCCCCCTTCAAAATTTTGGGGGGACCCGGCCCCCGTTTAATACTAACATTTTTCCCCAACCCCCAAACCCCTTGGGGGTAATTCCCTTTATACCCCATTTTTGGTGGGGATTTTTTGTCCATAAACCCCTTTTGGGGTGGGTACAAAAAATCCTAAAACCCCCATTGGGGGGCCTTTCTACCCTAAAGGGGGTTGGGGATTTTTGGGCCCCCAAAATTCCCCTTAGGGGGGGCTTAAAACTCCCCCTTTTAAAAAATTGGGTTTAGGATTAAAAGGGCCCACAAATTTTTGGGGCCCTTAAATAAGCATGGTGCTTTTTTGTGGGAAAAACCCCCCTCAAAAGGCCCGGGGGACACTTTTTCCCCCAAAATAGGAAAATAAAACTGGAAAATTTGGGCCCCCAAAAAGGGGTTCCGGGGGGGGAATTTGGCCCCCGCCCCGTGGATTTAAAATTTACTTTTCAGGGTTGGCCCCGGTTCCTTTTAAATCTTTTTTCCCATTTCCCGCTTGTCTTTTTTTTTTCCCCATTTTTTTTTTTCAAAATTTTCCCTGGTTTTAAACTTCCTTTTTAACCCCTAGGAAAAAAGGCCCCCCCCCCTGAAAGAGGTTGAAAATTTTTCCCCCTTCGGTTTTTTGTTGGGGTGTTTTTGTTTTTATTTTTGGGCCCGGAATTCCCCAAAATTTCCCCCAAAACTTTTTCCCCCAAAGCTAAATCCCAGAAAACCAAAAACATTTAAATTGTAATGTTTTTATAAAAAAAAACCATTATATTTCTTAACTGGAACAGGGAGGCCTTTAACCTTGGGCCTCCTTTTACCCTTTCCCGACCCAAAGGGGAAGTTTTTTCTATATTTCCCTTCCCAAAAAAATCCTTGGGGGTGGGATGAAAGGTTGGGGGGCCCACATTTTGCATTTTTTACAGCCCATTTTGGGCTTACAGCCTGTAAAAAATACAAAACCCAAACAATGCTGTTTAAAAAAGAGCGCAATGGGTTTCCCAAAGCGTGCCCTTTTTTTAAAAGGACTCCCTTTGGCATTTTCCCCGGGAAATAAGTAAAAACCTATGGGGGTTTTGGACTTGTTCGGGGGTTAGTGGATCTAAGTGGGGCTTCCCAGTCATTCCCAGTGAGCTACAGTACACGTTTTGAGGTTTGGGGTTGGGTTAGGTTTGTTAGGTCAATTGGGGGTCTTTCCTTGAAGTGAACTGGAGATACAAGTGCAAATAATCCCTCGGGTCCCAGGCATTAGATTATCCCCTTGGGGGGGGGGGGTTTTTAAAGGGGGGAAAAAAATTTGGAAAACGGGGGAGGAGAAAGTTGAGGGGGGAAGGGGGTGGGGAAAGGGAAAAAGGTTGATTCCCCGATGGGGGGGGGGGGTTTTTTTAAGGCCCGGGGTTTTGGGACCCCTAAAAAGCCCGGGCGAAAAAGTTTTTTATCAAAGGAACTTACCCAGAATTTTTTTGGGGAATAACGTCTCCCCATTTTGGGGCCGGGTTTCAAAAGGAAAAACCCGGGGGGATATGACCCCTTTTTAAAAACCCCCAAATGGTTTGGGTTTTGGGAAATTTTAAAAAACCTTTTTCCCAGTGTTTTTTGGGTTCTTTCTCCCCAAGGGGGGAACCCCCTTGCCCAATTTTAACCCCCGGTTAGAATTTGGGGTACCCAAGGGTTTTTCCTTTGGGGGGGTGTGGTTTTTTAAACAGTCAAGGTTTATAGTGCGGGAGTGTCCCCATGCCCCTTTTTTAGGGGTTTGTTTTTTGGTTGGGAGTTTCTGGGGGGGGTTTTGGGAAAATGGGGGTTCATTTTGTGAGGAAAAAATTAAAATTTTTACTTGATTTTGCCTTAAAATGTTTCAAAAAATTCCCTTTTTGTTTTTCTTTTTTTGGGTTTCCAACCCCCCAAAACACCCCCCCAAGGCCAAAAAAAACATCCCCAAAAAAAAACTGCATCCCAAATTTAAAGGGGGTTTTCTATTACAAAAAAAAATTTTGGGATTACTCCTTTTTTTGACACTAAAACATTGTTTCCTTTTTTTGCACGTCCCCCAAAGGGGCCCTATCAAATTGTTTGAGGGGTTTTTGGGGGCCCCATTTTTTTTTTTTTTTTTGGGGGTTTAATTTTTTTTAATTTTCCCAAACCGTGGGGTTCCCCCGTTTTCACCTTTCTCTTTTTGGGGGGGCTCATTTTCTGTCATAAAAAAAACCCGGCCAAACCAATTCCCGCCCCTCCCCCAACCCCCCTTTGGGTGGTTCCCCATTTCAAAAAACTTTCCCGGTGAGTGCTGGGAAAAGGAACAATTTTAAAACATGACATGATTCCCCCTTTTTAGGGGAAAATGCCAAAAAATACTTGCAGTTTAAATTGGGGCGCAAATTCGGGGGGAAAAATTCCCCCGGGAAATTTTTCTGGGTTTTCCCCCGAAAATTTCCCCGTAGGGTTCCCCCGGGAAACCAAAACTGGGAAAACCGGGGAGGGAGGGAAATTTTCCCCCCAATTCCCAATCTTTTCCCAAACCCGGAAATTTTCCCGAAAAAAACCCCCCCGGGAAATTTTTGGGAAAAATTTTTCCCAAAATTTTGGAACCCCCCTAGTGGGGGAAAAACGGTTTCCGGGCCCCATGGGGGGGGGGGGAAAATACACAAGTTGGGGGAAAACCTTAAAACCCCAAACAAAAAGCCATCTGGGGGCAGGCTCCCCTTCCCCTTTCCCAAAAACTGGGAAATTTGGGCCCCCCTGGTTTTTTGGGAAACACCGGAAATCGATTGGGCCCCCCCCCCCACCCCCTAACAGTCCCCACCCGCCCTTAAACCCCCCCTTCCCCCCGAAAAAAACCCCCAACCCAAAAAAAACAGGTTTAAAAAAGACGTTTCCCCAACCAGCCCCCCAAAAAAATGACAAACCCGCCCACCTAGAATAGACCCCCTGGGGGGGGGAAGGAAAATGGGTTTGTAAAATTTAAATTTTAAAAATGGCTCCCGTTTTTTTTTTTTTGTTTCCCCCGTAGAACCTTTTTTAAAACCCAACAAAAAAACCCATTTTTTTTCCAATTTTTCTTTTTTTCCAAAAAAAACTTCTTCCCAAAAAAAAAAAGGGTTTCCCCGTAGAACCCTACCTGTCCTCAAAGAACCCTTTTTGGGAAACCCCTTCCCCTTTAAAACTTTTTAAAAGAGGAATTTTTGGGAGTTTAAATTGGGGTTTACCTTTACCCCCATTCCCTTTTTTTTTTTTAAGGAACTCCTTTTTGGGGTCCCCCCTTCCCCAAATGCAACTTTGGGCCGTCCTCCACGGGGCAGGCTCCCTTTTGGGGGCCCCCCGAGGTTGGGGCTGGGTTGGGGGGAACTGGAATTTTTTGGGGTGCCCAACCCCTGGTTTTGGGTCCCGGGGGGGAAAACCCCGGCCCGGGTTGGGAAACAATACTCCCAAATGATAGGCCCTCGCCCGGGGATACGGTGGGGGGGGCAGCTTTAAAAGGGGCTTCAGGGGGTTTCCCGGGGTGGGGGCCCATGGGGGGCCCGAGGTATGGGGAAAAAAAAGGGTTTTAGTAAAAACCCGGGATTTTTTCACCAAGCAAAGCTTAAAAATATTTTAGCCCCAAAACCCTGGGCCCCCTCATGATTTTTGGGTTTATGTAAAGGGGGTATAGGGTTTTGGGGTTTTAACCCGGGGCGCTGGACCCCCGGTTCCCAATCCCGGTTGGGGGTTTTTCCCCCTTTAAAAAGGGATCCAAATAAAACCATACATCCCTTCCCGGGGGGAAAAAATTTAGTAAAAAAACGTCACTCCTTTTCATTTTTTTTAAAGCTTTGGGAAAGTATGGTACTTTTTTTTTTCTCCTTTTATATCCCACATTTCAGTTTTCTCTCCTTTTATCAAGGTTTCATCTACCCTGAAATGCCCAGGCCCTCGGGGTAGGGGCTAGGGGGGAGTTTTTTGTCCCTTTTAAAAGGGGGACTCACCGGGAGGGGAAAAGAACGTTGTTTAGTCCAAGGGGTAAGCCCCCAGAATTTTGTCCCCTAAGGGTGCTGGGGCAAAGGGAAATTTTTTGGGGGGCGTTGGGCCCTTTAGGGCGGGACGGGGGGCCCGGGGCCCCCTAGGAAAAGGGGGGGGCACAGGGGTTTTCTCAAAAACTGGGGAAAAAAATCATTTAAAAAAGTCTGATGCTGTTTTCCCAATGTAACAAACCAAAAAGCCCAAAAAGGGGGTTTAATTCCCGTTTTCAGGACAATGGGGGGACGTGGATTCTGAATTGGCAATGTTGAGTACCCCAGAAAACAAATATAAATTTTAAAATTTTTTAAAAAATTTTTTTGTTTCAAATTTTTTAAAAAATAGGAATAAAACTTCCCCAACCCTAAAAATTAAAAAAAGACTTTTTCCGTACTTTTATGGAAAACAATGGGGTTTCCCTCATCCCATCAAATTCCCATGTTTGGGAAATAAATTTTTAGGGGGGGAAAATGTAGGGGGGTTTTTACTGGTTTCCCCGGTAAACGTGGGGTTTTGTAAAAAAAAAAAGGTGAACTTACAGTCCCTCAAATCAAGGCCCCGAGAACCCCCTTCCCTTTCTTGTTTTTTTTCTTGTTTCCCCTTTTTTGGGGTTTTGGTTTTGGGGGGGGAGGTTTAAAATGCGGGGTCTGAAAAAAAAAGAGGGAAAGGGGGGGAACCCAACCCCCCAAGCCAAAAAGGGGGGGACCGGGCCCCCCTTAATTAGTTTTTTAAAGAGGGAACCAAAAAATTTAAATTAATATAAACGGGTATTTCCAAATTTGGGGCATAAAGGGGAAAAGGGGTTTGGTTTTTAAAACATACCCCCCAAAGTGAAAACCCCCCGGGGTTTTTTGGACCCCTAACCCAAATTTTTAAAAAAATTTTTGGGTTTTGAGCCCCAAAAAGAAATTCTGTTTTTTAAACCCCCCGGGGTTTTTTCCTTTTTTTTCATTCCTTTTTAAACCCCCCCCAACCCAAAGGTTTTGTGGGATTTAAAAGGGGGGGCCTTTGGGTAAGGGGGGTGTTTTTTGAACAAGGGCGGTTCCCAAAAGGGGGGGTTTTTTGGGGGGCCGGGGTTCCCCCTCACCCAAAAGGGGGGGGCTTTTTTGTTTAAATTTTGGGAAAGGGGGTTTGGGGCCACCCCAAAAACCATTTTTATGGGGGGGAAACCCGAGCCCCCTTTACGAAACGTAAAATGTAAACGTTCCCTTTTTTTGCGGTTTCGTGTTTTTTTTGATCTTTTGACGCCCCACAAGCCACACCCAAAAGGGAGTTTTTAAAATTTTGGGTTTTTTTTTTCATTGACATCATTTGGGGAAATTTTCCCCAACCCCTAAGCTCACATAGTTTTTCCCCGTCAACCAAACCCCCCAAACTTTTAAAAAGGGTTCCACTTAAAATATTGGATATTAATTTCCCTTTCCCGAGCCCAAACCAAATTTCCCTTTTTTTAAAAATTTAATTTTATCTCAGGTTTTTAATTGGGGAGGGCCTTTTTTTTCCTTTTTTTTGGGGGCCCCTTTGTTTTAAAAATACTCATGAAAACAACCCGTTTTTTTGGGTTAAACCCCTTTTTTTTTTTCCCACCCTTGGTTTGCCCTGGGGTTTTTAACCCCAAAGGGGAAAATGTAAAAACCCCCCTTTAAAAACGGGGGAGGCCCAAAAAAATAAAAGGGGTGGGGCCCCTTGGGAGATTTCCGGGAAATTTTAAAGAGTGTCATTGGGAACTTCCCCCGCTTTTTTAAACCCAATTTTTCCCTTTTTCCCCCCCCAGCAAAAGAAGGGGGGAGGTCAGTTTAAAAAGGTTTGGGTCAAATTGGGGAAAAGGAGGAAATGAAAAACCCGCTTTTTTTCCCCCAAGCCACAAACCCCGTTTTAAAAAAGCCATCCCCTAGGCGACTTCCCCCCCCGGTTTTCGGGGAAACCCCCTTCCCCCCCTTAAGGGGGTGCCTTTTCCCCCCATATCATGACTTGGGGGAAACACTTTGGGCCCCTTTAAAAAAATTTAAACACTAGTCCCCTTTAAACCTTCCTTCCCCAAAATTTTTTATATCTGTATTCAAATTTTACTTTTATTTCCCCGTCTATGCCACTCCGACATTTGGGGTCGTCCCCAAATATTTTATAAATTTTTTTTTTTTTCCATTAAATTTTTACCCCCTTTTTTTTTTGTTTTGGGGGTGTAAATTTTTTGGGGGAATTTTTTTTTGGGGAAAAAATTTTAAAAAAAATTTCCCGTTTTTTTGGGGGGCTAGAAAAACAAAGGGGTTTTGCTACACCCCCCAATAAAAATTCCCTTTTCTTAAAAATGGGGTAAAGTGAACCCTACCCAATTTTGGGTTTTTTATTTTAATACCAGTGTCCCAAAACAAAGTGAAAATTTGGGTTTAATTTTTTCCCCACCATTTTTTGGGGGTTGAAAAAAAAAAGGGTTTTTTTTAAAAAAACTATGATATTCCCCCAGGGGGGGCAAGGGAAAAGGGCCCCCCCCCTTGGGGGGAAAAAACCTTCCCCCCCTGCAGTTTCTTACTTTTTAATCCCAGCCCTTTTTTTGTTTTTCCAGAAGGGAAACAGTTTTTTTTTTATACCCCCTTTCCCTTTTTTTTGGGCCTTTTTTTTTTTTCCACAGAAAAACACCTTTTTTTTCCAAAAATTTTAACCTGGTTTGGTTTCGGGGGGATTTTTTTTAATTTTTTAATTTTTGGGAAAAAAATGGCCCGGAAAATTGGGGCCCTCTTCCTCTCACCTCTTCTTCTCATCCTCTCCACTGCTCTGCTCACTGTGATGCAATGGTCAACAAGTGTCAAAGGTTTTAATGAAGGAATTTCACATCTTTAGAGCTCTTGATGTCATAGGATTGCATTTCCTAGTGCTCTGCTACAGATTTTGACTACAGTCTCTGGGTTACATACTTGGTTACACACCTTTTTAATATGAATTAAAAAGGTAAAGAAAAAAAACTAAATATTTCAAACTTTTGCTATTAAAGATGCGTTATAAAGGTTTTGTCTTAATTTTAGCCAGTAGTTTGGAAAGTAGCGCTCACGAGCCAAAACTGTCCCCGAAAATTGTGCACACGTCATCCCATTATTGTTCTCGAGCCTCTGTAGCGTGTGCCCGAAGAAAAAAAAAAAACTCTGTGGTGTTCATGTTGGGCTAACCCCGCAACCTCATTGGACAATACTGTGCTGATACTGTGCTGATCCCGCCTCCCGATTTAACCTTGCAACCTCATTGGACATCAATCCACCTGCCAATCAACATTGTCCATCAAACTCGGTTGTCGCAGGCTAGTTTCCCATTATAGCTCCCATTGTAGCGCATGGTCCTCATCAGATTAGTATGGCAAATGAGTAAGCGAATGTGATAACGAAAATGTATACTTATGTTTGCATCAAATGTCCTACTCCTTGAAAGTTGTGTCTCAATTATATCATATGCCTTACGTGATGAATGATGATCGCTGGCAATTTAACAGCTGTAGTATTGCCTACATTGGATTACCCCATATCATGGAATACGTGTGAGAAAGTTTATAAAGACAAAAGGTGGACACATTAAATTATTTTATTTGGATGGCCGGTTGACACAACATAAAGGTGAATCTGGTAATGAATGGTGTGGCTGTTGAACAAGTTGAGGAGACTAAATTACTTGGTGTTAGCTTAGATTGTAAAACTGTCTTAGTCAAAACATATAGATTCAATGGTTATAAAGATGGGGAGAGGTCCTGTCCCATAATAAAGAGATGCTCCGCTTTCATGACACCGCATTCGAAAAAAGCAAGTCCTGCTCTAGTTTAGTCTTATCTTGATTATTGTCCAGTTGTGTGGGTGTAGTGCCTGCAAGGAAATACCTAGTTAAGCTGCAGCTGGCCCAGAACAGAGCGGCACGTCTTGCTCTTCATTATAATCAGAGGGCTAATATAAATACTATGCATGCCAGTCTCTCTTGGCTAAGAGTTGAGGAGAGACTGACTGCATCACTTCTTCTTTTTAAAGAAAAACATTTCATGTGTAGAAAATGCCAAATTGTTTGCAAAGTCAACTTACACACAACTCTGACACTTACCTCACCCAGACATGCCACCAGGGGTCTTTTCACAGTCCCCAAAATCGAGAACAAATTCAAGAAAGCATACAGTAATATATAGAGCCATTATTGCATGGAACTCCCTTCCATCTCATACTGCTCAAAATGAACAGCGAACCTGGTAAAAAAAAAAAAAAAGATAAAACTAACACCTCACGGCACAAAAACCTTTCCCCTATTTGACCTAGATAGTTTGTGTGTATGTACTGACATGTTGGCTGGATGTACTTCTGTCCTTGAGCTGTTCTTGTCTATTCATGTTCTGTATTATATCATGTTTTGTGTGGACCCCAGGAAGAGTAGCTGCTGCTTTCGCAACAGCTAATGGGGGCCCTAATAAAATACCAAGGTAGGCCAATAATTGTTCATCTAAAAAGTGGGTGAAAGTTTGCAGTATACATTTCTCGAGCACATCAAAGTTTGTGTGTTGTGTTGCGATTCACGAAAGGGATGGATGGATGCGTGCCTTGTAAAAATCTCTTTTTCCACAATATATTCAAAAATGTAAACAAAATACACCAGCAAGATACAGGTTGTGAGCATAGTGTTTCTGATTGGGTTAACAATGATATTCTAAAGTATTTGTGTGCCTGCAATGCCATCTTTAGCGCACAACATTTTCTGGTTTGCAGAGAAAGGCATTGAAAGAGATAAATGAAACCACTACCAAGGTCTAATAGATATAACTTATAATTGTAAATGTTTTCTCACTTATGATGCATGGATTTGATTGATGCATTCAATGTATTTTCACTGTTATCAAAATATAACTAATGGTAAGGCATGCTAACTAATGGTAAGTTATAACCTACATTTGTGTTCTGTTTTTACATACTGGTAGCCAGAGTCGTTCAAGGGAATTCGGGACATGGGTGACTAGTTAACGTTAGCTTGGCTCTCTCTGTGTGTTCGTGCCGTGGGAGGACGGGTTTCTTCGTTGGCAGAAAGCAATGGCTAGCTAGTATGCTAACTATTCTAGCTAACTAATTGGCTGAATAAGTTGACGACGGACTCGCTCAAGCTGTCGGGACTAACCCACAACGTTAGACACAGACACGAATGATCTGCTTGGCGTGTTGACACACTGGTGGTTTGTTGTGGCCGAATATTGGTGCTAAACCGTGTTGTTGGAGTCCGGCATGCTAGTTGGCTGTGGCATCATATGACTAGATGCCCTGGACGGTTTTCACGGAAGAATACTGTACCAAGTTAGCTAGCTGAATAAACTAAGTTAGTCTATTCCTAGAAAACATTGAACCGCGGTAGTTTACAACAATTATAGTTTCTGAGGTGGAAGTTGGGAGAGTTATATTTGGGTGTTTCAGTGAAACGTAAGTGAGGGAGGCCCCGCTCTCTCGCTTTCCTAGATGTTTAGTTCATTTCATTCCGATCTCCTTTGCATTATTGTAGCCATTTTCTGTAGCCTGTCAACTATGCCTCTGTCTATCCCTGTTCTCTCCTCTCCGCACAGACTATACAAACGCCTCACACAGCGTGGCTGCTGCCTCTCTAACCTGGTGGTCCCTGCACGCACGACCCACCCACGTGGAGTTCCAGGTCTCCGGCAGCCTCTGGAACTGCCATTCTGTGGCCAACAAGGCAGAGTTCATCTCAGCCTATGCTACTCTCCAGTCCCTCGACTTCTTGGCGCTGACGGAAACATGGATTACCACTGAAAACACTGCTACTCCTACTGCTCTCTCCTCGTCTGACCATGTGTTCTCGCATACCCCAAGAGCATCTGGTCAGCGGGGTGGTGGCACAGGAATCCTCATCTCTCCCAAGTGGACATTCTCTCTTTTCCCCTGACCCATCTGTCTATCTCCTCATTTGAATTCCATGCTGTCACAGTCACTAGCCCATTCAAGCTTAACATCCTTGTAATTTATCGCCCTCCAGGTTCCATTGGAGAGTTCATCAATGAGCTTGACGCCTTGATAAGTTCCTTTCCTGAGGATGGCTCACCCCTCACAGTTCTGGGTGACTTCAACCTCCCTACGTCTACCTTGACTCATTTCTCTCTGCCTCCTTCTTTCCACTCCTCTCCTCTTTTGACCTCACCCTCTCACCGCCCCCCCCTACTCACAAGGCAGGCAATACGCTTGACCTCATCTTTACTAGATGCTGTTCTTCTACTAATCTCACTGCAACTCCCCTCCAAGTCTCCGACCACTACTTTGTATCCTTTTCTCTCTCGCTCTCCTCCAACACTACTCACTCTGCCCCTACTCAGATGGTAATGCGCCGTCGCAACCTTTGCTCTCTCTCTCCCGCTACTCTCTCCTCTTCCATCCTAACATCTCTTCCCTCTGCTCAATCCTTCTCCCTCCAATCTCCTGATTCTGCCTCCTCAACCCTCCTCTCCTCCCTTTCTGCATCCTTCAACTCTCTATGTCCCCTATCCTCCCGGTCGGCTCGGTCCTCCCCTCCTGCTCCGTGGCTTGACGACTCATTGCGAGCTCACAGAACAGGGCTCCGGGCAGCCGAGCGGAAATGGAGGAAAACTAGACTCCATGCGGACCTGGCATCTTTTCACTCCCTCCTCTCTACATTTTCTTCATCTGTTTTCTGCTGCTAAAGCCACTTTCTACCACTCTAAATCCAAGCATCTGCCTCTAACCCTAGGAAGCTCTTTGCCACCTTCTCCTCCCTGCTGAATCCTCCTCCCCCCTCCCCCCTCTTCCCTCTCTGTGGATGACTTCGTCAACCATTTTGAAAAGAAGGTTGACGACATCCGATCCTCGTTTGTTAAGTCAAATGACACTGCTGGTCCTGTTCACACTGCCCTACCCTATGCTTTGACTTCTTTCTCCCCTCTCTCTCCAGATGAAATCTTGCGACTTGTGACGGCCGGCCGCCCCAACAACCTTCCCGCTTGACCCTATCCCCTCCTCTCTTCTCCAGACCATCTCCGGTGACCTTCTCCCTTACCTCACCTTGCTCATCAACTCATCCTTGACCGCTGGCTATGTCCCTTCTGTCTTCAAGAGAGCGAGAGTTGCACCCCTTCTCAAAAAAACCAACACTCAATCCCTCTGATGTCAACAACTACAGACCAGTATTCCCTCCTATTCTCGCTATACACCAAGTCACTTGGCTCTGTCATATCCTCACATGGCCTCTCCTATCATTGCTACGTAGACGACACACAACTAGTCTTCTCCTTTCCCCCTTCTGATAACCAGGTGGCGAATCGCATCTCTGTATGTCTGGCAGACATATCAGTGTGGATGACGGATCACCACCTCAAGCTGAACCTCGGCAAGACGGAGCTGCTCTTCCTCCCGGGGAAGGACTGCCCGTTCCATGATCTCGCCATCACGGTTGACAACTCTGTTGTGTCCTCCTCCCAGAGTGCGAAGAGCCTTGGCGTGACCCTGGACAACACCCTGTCGTTCTGCGCTAACATCAAGGCGGTGACCCGATCCTGTAGGTTCATGCTCTACAACATTCGGAGAGTACGACCCTGCCTTACACAGGAAGCGGCACAGGTCCTAATTCAGGCACTTGTCATCTCCCGTCTGGATTACTGCAACTCGCTGTTGGCTGGGCTCCCTGCCTGTGCCATTAAACCCCTACAACTCATCCAGAATGCCGCAGCCCGTCTGGTGTTTAACCTTCCCAAGTTCTCTCACGTCACCCCGCTCCTCCGCACACTCCACTGGCTTCCAGTTGAAGCTCGCATCTGCTACAAGACCATGGTGCTTGCCTACGGAGCTGTGAGGGGAACGGCACCTCCGTACCTTCAGGCTCTGATCAGTCCCTACACCCAAACGAGGGCATTGCGTTCATCCACCTCTGGCCTGCTGGCCCCCCTACCTCTGCGGAAGCACAGTTCCTGCTCAGCCCAGTCAAAACTGTTCGCTGCTCTGGCACCCCAATGGTGGAACAAGCTCCCTCACGACGCCAGGACAGCGGAGTCACTCACCACCTTCCGGAGACACTTGAAACCCCACCTCTTTAAGGAATACCTGGGATAGGATAAAGTAATCCTTCTACCCCCCATTCACCCACCCAAAAAAAAGAAAAAAAAAAAAAAAAAAAAAACATATTGTAAAGTGTTTATCCCACTGGCTATAAGGTGAATGCACCAATTTGTAAGTCGCTCTGGATAAGAGCGTCTGCTAAATGATGTAAATGTAAATGTAAAATGTAAATGTAAATGCATGCAACCACTTGAAAACTTGCTTCAGAGCGGGGGTTCACTACATCACAGGAACGAGCATATTCTAAATGATGGCAGGTTAGAATGTAGATAGTTTATTATGCATGTATGAGCCATACATTGACATGTCGAGTCCAAAGCGTGAGGTATAAAAAAGAACGAGGTAGTTTTCAATTTTCCGGAACATCTTTTTAAGGGAAAAATGTGTGCTACCTTTCACTTTCTGGAACAGGTTTCCTTGCTTTGATCTTCTCCACATTCTTCTTTTTCTTCTTCTTCTCTTCCTCCTCACTTGCAGACTCGGACTCCTCGTTGCTCTCCTCACTCTCGGATCCCGAGCCGCTCTCCTCACTGCCACTGCCACTCTCTGAGCCGCTGGCTGTGTCTGATACTGGGGGTGGAGAGGAAAGGTTTATATTCATCCCATCCTACACAGATTCTGTCTGATATACTTATAGGTAGGGTCGCAAAAGACCTGTAATTTACCAAAGTTACTGGCATTTTCAGTAACTTTTTATTAACAGGTAATCTATGGCAATCTATTATAACTTTGGTAATTTATACTTGAATAACTTTTGATATAAAATATTCATTTTTTGTAAATCTGTCTCCACATTTTCCATGAGGTTGTAGTGGAAAATAGGCTAATTAATGAAAAAAGCATAGAATAAACAATGGCATCATTTTCAATTAACTCTGCAACTCTCACAGCTATTGGCTGTTTTCACAACTGCCTCCAAAACATTTACAACAAAGACATCTTGACATAGTAAAATAAAAAAAGTGTGTAAAAAGGATATTTCATGCTGAAACCCTGATATTAAACACCAACAGTATTCACTAAGTTGATGGGTTATATTTAGGATAATGTTTTACAGCTTTATCATTTAATTTTGTATTTTAAAATCATATTATTTTATATATTTGACACGTTATGAAAATTCTATAGAATCCTTGAAGGTTTCCCAAATTCCGGTGGTTTACTGGTAAACGTAGAAAGTTGACAGTAATATACCCTCCCTTTTCAACCCTACTCATAGGACACGATAAAACACATATAGGCAAACATTGCACACACACACAAACGCTTTTTACGTTATCACTGTATTATTCTTCATGTTCGGAAGTGTGGTGAAGGGGGTTGTGAGGTTGTGTATGGAAGTAAGCAGCCCTAGTTACCACTGTCAGCAGATTCGGTTGGGCCAGACTCGCCCTCCGAGTCAGAGTAGAATGGCTTGTCCGCCTTCTTTTCTTTTCTTTTCTCGCGGCTGCTGCACTTGGTCCACTCCGGCACCTGGCAAAGAGGTCAGAGGTCAAAGAGTCAACCGTGTCACCACCACGTCCGAAGCGTTTCAATGGAAGCAGAGAAGAGGGGTTCATCCGAAATGGCACCGTATTCCCTAGTGCAATACTTTTGACCAGGGCCCGCATAGGGGAATATGGTGCCATTTCGGATGCAGCCAAGGATAGAAGACGCAGCATGGCCATGACCGCTTCCCCATGGGGCTGACCCTGTGAACCAAACCATATGGGCTTCCATTATGGTACAGTTCCGTGAAGCACTAGTCAACACAATTGTCATAACATGTACTATATACCATGTTTAACTTGTATTTATTGTTTTCCACAGCTAGGTGGCAGCACCAGGTGATGCCTTCATGGCCAGTTGTAATAGTGTTTGATTTAGATTATTTAACCGGAGTAGTTCCAATAAAGATGTGATGTCCTCCAGGAGCAGTCAATGTCCTGCCACTGAAAAATGTAACAACATTAAAATGTATTGTATTAACCGAGGGTGTATTATTTTCTATTCTTACTGGTACAGTATGTTAGTTGTTTCTCTTACATGCAAAAAACAACAACAACCACAACAAGTAAGAATAAGGGAAGTTTGAAGAAGTGGGAGGACTGTCAACTCTTCTGAAGGAATCGACTCTTTAATGGTAGAGACAGAGGAGGGTGCTGAGTTGGGTAGTTTTGCTGAGTTAGGTAGGCACAGAACAGCAGCTACGGTAGGCCAGGGGTGTCAAAAAGCACTTTGGCGCTATAGGGAGGGGGGGGGGGGGGGGGGGGGTGTCATAGAGGCAAGCTCTTTGCCACTGACAGACTCACGCTGGTTAAAGTTGTGACTCTTTCGAGCAGCGTAATAACCTGGCAGGACGGAAGAAAGAAAAAGATTGGGATGGAGGTGAGATGAGAAAAGATTGGGATGGAGGTGAGATGAGAAAAGATTGGGATGGAGGTGAGATGAGAAAAGATTGGGATGGAGGTGAGATGAGAAAAGATTGGGATGGAGGTGAGATGAGAAAAGATTGGGATGGAGGTGAGATGAGAAAAGATTGGGATGGAGGTGAGATGAGAAAAGATTGGGATGGAGGTGAGATGAGAAAAAAAGATGAGAAAAGGGTTGGGATGGAGGTGAGAAGAGAAAAGATTGGGATGGAGGTGAGATGAGAAAAGATTGGGATGGAGGTGAGATGAGAAAAAAGATTGGGATGGAGGTGAGATGAGAAAAGATTGGGATGGAGGTGAGATGAGAAAAGATTGGGATGGAGGTGAGATGAGAAAAGATTGGGATGGAGGTGAGATGAGAAAAGATTGGGATGGAGGTGAGATGAGAAAAGATTGGGATGGAGGTGAGATGAGAAAAGATTGGGATGGAGGTGAGATGAGAAATGAGATTGGGATGGAGGTGAGATGAGAAAAGATTGGGATGGAGGTGAGATGAGAAAAGATTGGGATGGAGGTGAGATGAGAAAAGATTGGGATGGAGGTGAGATGAGAAAAGATTGGGATGGAGGTGAGATGAGAAAAGATTGGGATGGAGGTGAGATGAGAAAAGATTGGGATGGAGGTGAGATGAGAAAAGATTGGGATGGAGGTGAGATGAGAAAAGATTGGGATGGAGGTGAGATGAGAAAAGATTGGGATGGAGGTGAGATGAGAAAAGATTGGGATGGAGGTGAGATGAGAAAAGATTGGGATGGAGGTGAGATGAGAAAAGATTGGGATGGAGGTGAGATGAGAAAAGATTGGGATGGAGGTGAGATGAGAAAAGATTGGGATGGAGGTGAGATGAGAAAAGATTGGGATGGAGGTGAGATGAGAAAAGATTGGGATGGAGGTGAGATGAGAAAAGATTGGGATGGAGGTGAGATGAAAAAAGATTGGGATGGAGGTGAGATGAGAAAAGATTGGGATGGAGGTGAGATGAGAAAAGATTGGGATGGAGGTGAGATGAGAAAAGATTGGGATGGAGGTGAGATGAGAAAAGATTGGGATGGAGGTGAGATGAGAAAAGATTGGGATGGAGGTGAGATGAGAAAAGATTGGGATGGAGGTGAGATGAGAAAAGATTGGGATGGAGGTGAGATGAGAAAAGATTGGGATGGAGGTGAGATGAGAAAAGATTGGGATGGAGGTGAGATGAGAAAAGATTGGATGATGGAGGTGAGATGAGAAAAGATTGGGATGGAGGTGAGATGAGAAAAGATTGGGATGGAGGTGAGGTGAGAAAAGATTGGGATGGAGGTGAGATGAGAAAAGATTGGGATGGAGGTGAGATGAGAAAAGATTGGGATGGAGGTGAGATGAGAAAGATTGGGATGGAGGTGAGATGAGAAAAGATGGGATGGAGGTGAGATGAGAAAAGATTGGGATGGAGGTGAGATGAGAAAAGATTGGGATGGAGGTGAGATGAGAAAAGATTGGGATGGAGGTGAGATGAGAAAAGATTGGGATGGAGGTGAGATGAGAAAAGATTGGGATGGAGGTGAGATGAGAAAAGATTGGGATGGAGGTGAGATGAGAAAAGATTGGGATGGAGGTGAGATGAGAAAAGATTGGGATGGAGGGTGAGATGAGAAAAGATTGGGATGGAGGTGAGATGAGAAAAGATTGGGATGGAGGTGAGATGAGAAAAGATTGGGATGGAGGTGAGATGAGAAAAGATTGGGATGGAGGTGAGATGAGAAAAGATTGGGATGGAGGTGAGATGAGAAAAGATTGGGATGGAGGTGAGATGAGAAAAGATTGGGGATGGAGGTGAGATGAGAAAAGATTGGGATGGAGGTGAGATGAGAAAAGATTGGGATGGAGGTGAGATGAGAAAAGATTGGGATGGAGGTGAGATGAGAAAAGATTGGGATGGAGGTGAGATGAGAAAAGATTGGGATGGAGGTGAGATGAGAAAAGATTGGGATGGAGGTGAGATGAGAAAAGATTGGGATGGAGGTGAGGTGAGAAAAGATTGGGATGGAGGTGAGGTGAGAAAAGATTGGGATGGAGGTGAGATGAGAAAAGATTGGGATGGAGGTGAGATGAGAAAAGATTGGGATGGAGGTGAGATGAGAAAAGATTGGGATGGAGGTGAGATGAGAAAAGATTGGGATGGAGGTGAGATGAGAAAAGATTGGGATGGAGGTGAGATGAGAAAAGATTGGGATGGAGGTGAGATGAGAAAAGATTGGGATGGAGGTGAGATGAGAAAAGATTGGGATGGAGGTGAGATGAGAAAAGATTGGGATGGAGGTGAGATGAGAAAAGATTGGGATGGAGGTGAGATGAGAAAAGATTGGGATGGAGGTGAGATGAGAAAAAGATTGGGATGGAGGTGAGATGAGAAAAGATTGGGATGGAGGTGAGATGAGAAAAGATTGGGATGGAGGTGAGATGAGAAAAGATTGGGATGGAGGTGAGATGAGAAAAGATTGGGAGGGAGGTGAGATGAGAAAGATGGGGATGGAGGTGAGATGAGAAAAGATTGGGATGGAGGTGAGATGAGAAAAGATTGGGATGGAGGTGAGATGAGAAAAAGATTGGGATGGAGGTGAGATGAGAAAAGATTGGGATGGAGGTGAGATGAGAAAAGATTGGATGATGGAGGTGAGATGAGAAAAGATTGGGATGGAGGTGAGATGAGATGAGAAAAGATTGGGATGGAGGTGAGATGAGAAAAGATTGGGATGGAGGTGAGATGAGAAAAGATTGGGATGGAGGTGAGATGAGAAAAGATTGGGATGGAGGTGAGATGAGAAAAGATTGGGATGGAGGTGAGATGAGAAAAGATTGGGATGGAGGTGAGATGAGAAAAGATTGGGATGGAGGTGAGATGAGAAAAGATTGGGATGGAGGTGAGATGAGAAAAGATTGGGATGGAGGTGAGATGAGAAAAGATTGGGATGGAGGTGAGATGAGAAAAGATTGGGATGGAGGTGAGATGAGAAAAGATTGGGATGGAGGTGAGATGAGAAAGATTGGGATGGAGGTGAGATGAGAAAAGATTGGGATGGAGGTGAGATGAGAAAAGATTGGGATGGAGGTGAGATGAGAAAAGATTGGGATGGAGGTGAGATGAGAAAAGATTGGGATGGAGGTGAGATGAGAAAAGATTGGGATGGAGGTGAGATGAGAAAAGATTGGGATGGAGGTGAGATGAGAAAAGATTGGGATGGAGGTGAGATGAGAAAAGATTGGGATGGAGGTGAGATGAGAAAAGATTGGGATGGAGGTGAGATGAGAAAAAGATTGGGATGGAGGTGAGATGAGAAAAGATTGGGATGGAGGTGAGATGAGAAAAGATTGGGATGGAGGTGAGATGAGAAAAGATTGGGATGGAGGTGAGATGAGAAAAGATTGGGATGGAGGTGAGATGAGAAAAGATTGGGATGGAGGTGAGATGAGAAAAGATTGGGATGGAGGTGAGATGAGAAAAGATTGGGATGGAGGTGAGATGAGAAAAGATTGGGATGGAGGTGAGATGAGAAAAGATTGGGATGGAGGTGAGATGAGAAAAGATTGGGATGGAGGTGAGATGAGAAAAAGATTGGGATGGAGGTGAGATGAGAAAAGATTGGGATGGAGGTGAGATGAGAAAAGATTGGGATGGAGGTGAGATGAGAAAAGATTGGGATGGAGGTGAGATGAGAAAAGATTGGGATGGAGGTGAGATGAGAAAAAAATTGGGATGGAGGTGAGATGAGAAAAGATTGGGATGGAGGTGAGATGAGAAAAGATTGGGATGGAGGTGAGATGAGAAAAGATTGGGATGGAGGTGAGATGAGAAAAGATTGGGATGGAGGTGAGATGAGAAAAGATTGGGATGGAGGTGAGATGAGAAAAGATTGGGATGGAGGTGAGATGAGAAAAGATTGGGATGGAGGTGAGATGAGAAAAGATTGGGATGGAGGTGAGATGAGAAAAGATTGGGATGGAGGTGAGATGAGAAAAGATTGGGATGGAGGTGAGATGAGAAAAGATTGGGATGGAGGTGAGATGAGAAAAGATTGGGATGGAGGTGAGATGAGAAAAGATTGGGATGGAGGTGAGATGAGAAAAGATTGGGATGGAGGTGAGATGAGAAAAAGATTGGGATGGAGGTGAGATGAGAAAAGAGGGGGATGGAGGTGAGATGAGAAAAGAAAGAAAAGACTAGAAAGAGGTATAAAAAAAAAACAAGGCAAAAAAAAATAAACGGACAGGGATTCAAGTTGCACTTACTCAATACTGTGGATGTTCAAAAACAGTTTTCACTTCTAAGCGATTGTTACTACAAGGCTTTACCTTACTCTCTTAAAAAAATCTTATTTAACATACTTTGACAAAATTACCATAATTAAGCATTCATTAAACAACATTACCAAAGTACTTAAACATTCCTTCAACAACTTCAAATTACTTCAATTAGGAATTTGTTAACTTACTTTAACCAAGTTATTAAATAACTTAATAAAGTTTACAAATTCACAATTACTTATGGTTATCATAATCATTACAGTACATCCAATATCAAAGACTATATATCGATGGTAAAGCATGAGGTGGTGTTTGCTTATTGAACTTCGCTACGGTAGTGCAACCTAGATTGAATGAATCCAGTGGGAGTTGAATGGTGGAACACATGAAGAGAAGAACATAGAAGATCGAGAAAGGCAGATTTCGGATTGGAAACAAGGTTGGCACACACCGCACAACAAGTAAAAGTCAAACACGGCAGTTCACACGCAAAATACACAAACTGTACCACTTCCTCAAGTCCAATCTCAGTGACTGACATTAGAGACCAGTACCTAACTATCCATCTAGCTATGGACCATTTCAAAACTGAAACTTTCTCTTTATATAAATAGCTATAAGAGACAGAGCTGACTTTGACGTCTATAGCAGTCATTCTAGAAATACGGTCATAGAATACCTGTAGCAATTGACCATCCTTTACAGGCTCAACTAAGTAATCGTACCAATTAATTCCCATCTAAACCAATCCGCACTGACATCAAACACCAATCCTTTTGAATATGGTGCCACTTGAATATGGTGCCACAGCTGGTGTGCGATCTCTAATATTAATATTTTCGCAGTTCTGCTCACCTGAGTTGGAATATATTTTTCGTAGCTGTCTATTTACCACCACAAACCGATGCTGGCAGTAAGACCGCACTCAACGAGCTATATAGGGCCATAAGCAAGAAAATGCTCATCCAGAGGTGGCACCCCTAGTGGCCGGTGATTGTAATGCAGGGAAACTTATATCGGTTTTACCAAATTTCTACCAGCATGTTGCCTGTGCAACTACAGGAGACAAAAAATCTAGATCACCTTTACTCCACACACAGAAACAAATACAAAGCTCTTCCTCGCCCTCCATTTGGCAAATCTTACCATAACTCTATCCTCCTGATTCCTTACAAGCAAAAACTCAAACAGGAAGTACCAGTGACGTGCTCAATACAGAAGTGGTCCGATGAAGCGGATGCTAAGCTACAGGACTGTTTCGCTAGCACAGACTGGAATATGTGCCGGAATTCATCCGATGGCATTGAGGAGTTTACCACATCAGTCACCGGCTTCATTAATAAAGTACATTGATGACATCATCCCCACAGTGACTGTGTGTACATATCCCAACCAGAAGCCATTGATTAGAGACAACATCCGCACTGAGCTAAAGGCAAGAGCTGCCACTTTCAAGGAATGGGACACTAATCCGACGTAGACGTAGAGCCGGCGTAGTAGGATTCGATCTTAGTCCTGTGTTGACGCTTTGCCTGTTTGATAGCTCCTGCTACGACCTTTGACGAGCCATCAAACAGGCAAAGCGTCAATACAGGCCTAAGATTGTATCCTACTACACCGGCTCTGACACTCGGATGTTGCAGGGCTTGCAAACTATCACAGATTACAAAGGGAAACCCAGCCGCGAGCTGCCCAGTGACGCAAGCCTACCAGACGAGCTAAATGCCTTCTATGCTTGCTTCGAGGCAAGCAACACTGAACCATGCATGAGAGTACCAGCTGTTCCGGACGACTGTTTGATCACGCTCTCCGTAGCCGATGTAAACAGATTAACATTCCCAAGGCCGCAGGGCCAGATGGATTTCCAGGATGAGTACTTAGAGCATGCGCTGGCAAGTGTCTTCACTGACATTTTCAACCTCTCCCTGACACAGTCTGTAATACCTAAATGTTTCAAGCAGACTAACATAGTCCCTGTGCCAAAGAACGTCAAGGTAACCTGTCTAAATGACTATCGCCCCGTAGCACTCACATACAGTGGGGAGAACAAGTATTTGATACACTGCCGATTTTGCAGGTTTTCCTACTTACAAAGCATGTAGAGGTCTGTCATTTTTATCATAGGTACACTTCAACTGTGAGAGACGGAATCTAAAACAAAAATCCAGAAAATCACATTGTATGATTTTTAAGTAATTAATTTGCATTTTATTGCATGACATAAGTATTTGATACATCAGAAAAGCAGAACTTAATATTTGGTACAGAAACCTTTGTTTGCAATTACAGAGATCATACGTTTCCTGTAGGTCTTGACCAGGTTTGCACACACTGCAGCAGGGATTTTGGCCCACTCCTCCATACAGACCTTCTCCAGATCCTTCAGGTTTCGGGGCTGTCGCTGGGCAATACGGACTTTCAGCTCCCTCCAAAGATTTTCTATTGGGTTCAGGTCTGGAGACTGGCTAGGCCAATCCAGGACCTTGAGATGCTTCTTACGGAGCCACTCCTTAGTTGCCCTGGCTGTGTGTTTCAGGTCGTTGTCATGCTGGAAGACCCAGACACGACCCATCTTCAATGCTCTTACTGAGGGAAGGAGGTTGTTGGCCAAGATCTCGCGATACATGGCCCCATCCATCCTCCCCTCAATACGGTGCAGTCGTCCTGTCCCCTTTGCAGAAAAGCATCCCCAAAGAATGATGTTTCCACCTCCATGCTTCACGGTTGGGATGGTGTTCTTGGGGTTGTACTCATCCTTCTTCTTCCTCCAAACACGGCGAGTGGAGTTTAGACCAAAAAACTATATTTTTGTCTCATCGGACCACATGACCTTCTCCCATTCCTCCTCTGGATCATCCAGATGGTCATTGGCAAACTACAGACGGGCCTGGACATGCGCTGGCTTGAGCAGGGGGACCTTGTGTGCGCTGCAGGATTTTAATCCATGATGGCGTAGTGTCTTACTAATGGTTTTCTTTAAGACTGTGGTCCCAGCTCTCTTCAGGTCATTGACCAGGTCCTGCCGTGTAGTTCTGGGCTGATCCCTCACCTTCCTCATGATCATTGATGCCCCACGAGATGAGATCTTGCATGGAGCCCCAGACCGAGGGTGATTGACGTCATCTTGAACTTCTTCCATTTTCTAATAATTGCGCCAACAGTTGTTGCCTTCTCACTAAGCTGCTTGCCTATTGTCCTGTAGCCCATCCCAGCCTTGTGCAGGTCTACAATTTTATCCCTGATGTCCTTACACAGCTCTCTGGTCTTGGCCATTGTGGAGAGGTTGGAGTCTGTTTGATTGAGTGTGTGGACAGGTGTCTTTTATACAGGTAACGAGTTCAAACAGGTGCAGTTAATACAGGTATTGAGTGGAGAACAGGAGGGCTTCTTAAAGAAAAACGAACAGGTCTGTGAGAGCCGGAATTCTTACTGGTTGGTAGGTACTTATGTCATGCAATAAAATGCAAATTAATTACTTAAAAATCATACAATGTGATTTTCTGGATTTTTGTTTTAGATTCCATCTCTCACAGTTGAAGTGTACCTATGATAGAAATTACAGACCTCTACATGCTTTGTAAGTAGGAAAACCTGCAAAATCGGCAGTGTATCAAATACTTGTTCTCCCCACTGTATGTAGCTATGAAATGCTTTGAAAGGCTGGTCATGGCTCACGTCAACACCATCCCAGACACCCTGGACCCACTCCAATTCGCATACCGCCCCAAAAGATCCACAGATGACGCAATCTCTATTGCACTCCACACTGCCCTCTCCCACCTGGACAAGAGGAACACTTATGTGAGAATGCTGTTCATTGACTACAGCTCAGCGTTAAACACCATAGTGCCCTCCAAGCTCATCACTAAGCTAAGGACCCTGGGACTGAACACCTCCCTCTGCAACTGGATCCTGGACTTCCTGACGGGCCGCCCCCAGGTGGTGAGGGTAGGCAACAACACATCCGCCATGCTGAACCTTTAACATGGCGGCCCCTTAGGGGTGCATGCTTAGTCCCCTCCTGTACTCCCTGTTCACTCACGACTGCGTGGCCGTGCACAACTCCAAAACCATCATTACGTTTGCTGACGACAAGACAGTGGTAGGCCTGATCACCGACGACGATGAGACAGCCTATAAGGAGGAGGTCAGAGGCCTGGCAGTGTGGTGCCAGGACAACAACCTCTCCCTCAACGTCAGCAAGACAAAGGAGCTGATAGTAGACTGGGGACAGATCGAGAGCTTCAAGTTCCTCGGTGTCCACATCACTAACGATCTATCATGGTCCACACGAACCAACACAGTCGTGAAGAGGACACAATAACTCCTCTTCCCCCTCAAGAGGCTGAAAAGATTTGGCATGGGCCCTCAGATCCTCAAAATGTTCTACAGCTGCATCACTGAGACCATCCTGACCGGTTGCATCACCGCCTGGTATGGCAACTGCTTGGCATCGACCACAAGGCGCTACAGAGGGTAGTGCGTATGGCCCAGTACATCACTGGGGACGAGCTCCCTGCCATCCAGGACCTCTATAACAGGTGGTGTCAGAGGAAACCCCCTAAAAATAGTCAAAGACTGTTCACTCTGCTACCGCACGGCAAGCGGTACCAATGCACCAAGTCTGGAACCAACAGGACCCTGAACAACTTCCACCCCCAAGCCATAAGACTGGAAAACAGTCAGTTAAATAGATAACCAAATATATTGAACAAAAATATAAATGCATCATGCAACAATTTCAAAGATTTTACTGAGTTACAGTCCTTTTTTGGAAATCAGTCAATTGAAATAAATTAATTAGGCCCTAATCTATGGATGTCACATGACTGGGAATACAGATATGCATCTGTTGGTCACAGATACCTTTAAAAAAATGGGCCTCACAATTTCTGGGATCTTTTATTTCAGCTCATGAAACATGGGACCAACACTTTAAATGTTGCGTTTATATATATTTTTTAATAATTACAGTATATTACTGGGTGAATTTCACTTTTACTTGAGTCATTTTCTATTAAAGGTATCTTTACTTTTACTCAAGTATGATAATTGGGTACTTTTTCCACCACTGGATAGAATCCTCTGCAAAGCACCAAAAAGGGTTCTTCAAAGGGTTCCCCTATGGGGACAAACCGAAGAACCCTGTATGGTTCTACATAGCACCTTTTTTTCTAAAAGTGTAGCTAGACTATCCATACGATAAGATCAACTAGTTATTTGGGCAAACTATCCCTTCAAGTGTCTGGAATTAGTCATTTGGATGAACTCGCTCTTTAAGTTACTGAAGCGCCCTGTTTGAGTTTGAGTGGTACAGAGAAACTAGAGAGAGAGTAGAGCAGTCAGTAAAAACACACTGCAATCTCAAACGGACGGCACCTCTCGCCTGTCTCCTAGCAAGCCGATCCGCCCCTCACTGCTGGTTATGACCTCCTCTATCTGCGGACCGAGGGCAGAGAGAGAGAGGTCATGGGGTCAAAAGGTCAAAAGTCACCAGATACAAATCCACATGTGACCTCGTCTGGAAATCTGCTTTGGTCATGAATTACACATGAATGCACAACCATTGGGAATGAAAATACCATTTTTAAAACAAACATAAACGGTTCACGGAGCAACAATAACCCAATGGAACAACCAATCTCAAATCAAGAACTCTAATCACTCCTCCAGCGCAAGGGTTTGGATGTATGGAGCGAGACTTAAGGATATTGATTTGATGTCATGGAATGATAGGTGTGGCGAAAAGGGAGCCTCTGTGGTTTGGGTGATTAGAGGAGTTTGGCGAGACTATACTGCATGGTGGTAATTTGAGTCTGTGTGGTGTGTTTTAGTAACAGTACATTTGCTGGGTCGTTTTCATTGGGCATCAAACTGAAGAAAACTAGGGGTGTTTGCTACCCTAGAGAGGCCAGAGCAGCGAGGGGTCTAATGGGTAGCATAGTATTGGATAAACTTGGCCAGTAAGCCACAGCTAGGCCAGCTAGTGTTTACTAGCGGACGCCTGACAGTGATTTCCCAATTTCACTAGTGTGCGCATGTGCTCAGAGGTGATAGCTAACTAGCCTCAGCTGTCATTAGCATAACAATACTCCACTCTGTTACCAGTTGATCGGAGTTGACGCTGGGACAGGTCATTCCTGTTACAGAGTCAATTTCAGATTCATTCTGTTACGTTATTAGCTGTTACGTAATACTGTTTATTGGGCATACCATACAGTTCATGAATCTGGGTCCTTGAACTTGGCCAATACAGAATTAACCCTTTACAGGACACATTCTGGCACCAATGGCAGTATGTGCGGCAGCAGCATCCCATTGACAATGCATGGGAGACAATAGGGATGTGCGTAGTGCATATGAGGATGACGTTATGCTGATGAACAGTGAGTGACCAGTGAATGACTGGCAGGTGGTCATGATTAATGAAGTCAGTGTTATGTGTCAGTGTTTGGGTGCTACTGCAATTTGGTGGTGGTGTTGCGCCCCCTCCAAGGCATTGCCCTACTAGAGGAGTGCCCCTCGGGCTCCCCTCGGGTTTTGGGGGGCCCCTAGAGGCCCCCTGTCTCTGGCTGTTACTGTTTCCACTGCACGCACAGACTCCTTCACCTCCACGTTGCGCACAGAGGGGTCTGGGGCGGCCTCGGGCCAGTCGGGCAGCACCTGGTAGCCGCCAGCCTTGGCATTCAGCAGGTGGGACAACGAGCCCAGCTGGAAGTGGTCTCGATCTGGAAAACACAGAGAAATTACACAGTAAGATCTACATAATTACATAAAACATGATTATATTGTATCTCTATGGTATGAATTATGGTTAGGACTGTTTACTTACAAAAAACACTTAAGGCTCATGTCTGACAACACAAAACAGAAGCAGAAATAGTAAGAGATTAGCCTGGTCTCAGATCTGGTTGTGCTATCTTGCCAACTCTGCGGTCATTATCGCCATAGACGTTGGCAGGAGAGCACAAACTGATCTGGGACCAGGCTAGTAAAAGAACACCATCTGATGAAAGACACCTTTAAATGGAGACTCGAGGATGGGCGCAGGCTTGAGGGCCAGGAACAGCTTCTTGGCATACTTGCTGAGGGCACCACTCTTGTCAGTGGGCACAATGAGCTGGCGGATGAAGCGCGCCCGGTCACGGATGTCATAGTTCTGATCGTACTTGGCCAGGTTCAGCACGTACTGAGTGAGCAGTTTTGTCTGAGGGAGGAGAGGAACAAGGGAGGAGGGAGTGTGGGAGGAGGGGAAAAGAGAGAGAATGTTACCTTCATCTGGAGGGAGGTTACAGATTGGTGCCAGAGACACCGAGAGAGAGAGAGAGAGGGCGAGAGAGAGATGGTGTGTTACATTGCAGTGTCCTGTATTTCAGCACCGTGGACAGCGCCATAGGGATGACTGTATCATACTAGTGGATCATTGGTGGAATGACCATAGAAATAGTAGTGACTGTAGAAGAGCCTTGACTGTACCATATTGTATTATGCTGAAAGTCTAAATCTCTTCCTACCTATGGAAAATATGATTTAACGGTGAGATGGAAGTGTTTTTAACCTAAAAGGGAGTAAGCCTGCTTGTGCAGTAAAACGAGAAGATGATCTGCTTCTCTGCCATCTTGGGAAAGGGTTTGATACAAGACACTGCTGCGAAGCTGGGTAGCTAAAGCAGCTGAAGGACGTGGCCATATTAACAGTGGTGGAAAAAGTACTCAATTGACATACTTGAGTAAAAGTAAAAGATACCTTAATAGAAAATGACTCAAGTAAAAGTGAAAGTCACCCAGTAAAATACTACTTGAGTAAAAGTCTAAAAGTATTTGGTTCTAAATATACTTAAGTATCAAAAGTAATAGTAAAAGTATAAACCATTTCAAATTCCTTATATGAAGCAAACCAGACAGCACCATTTTTTCTTTTTAATTGACGGAAAGCCAGGGGCACACTACAACACTCAGACATAATTCACAAACGAAGCATTTGTGTTTAGTGAGTCCGCCAGATTAGAGACAGTAGGGATGGCCAGGGATGTTTTAGTGGGTGAATTGGACCATTTTCCTGTCAAAATGTAACGAGTACTTTTGGGTGTCAGGGAAAATGTATGGAGTAAAAAGTACATTATTTTCTTTAGGAATGTAGTAAAGTAAAAGTAGAAGTTGGCAAAAATATAAATAGTAAAGTAAAGTACAGATACCCAAAAAGCCTACTTAAGAAGTATTTGTACTTCAGTACTTTACACCACTGCATACTAAACCCACTGTTTTCTCAGTGTTTTGGTAAAGGCTTTACAAATACAAGCTGCTGTACCAGCTGTTCCCTAGAGAACCATGAGAGAGAAGGGGGAATAAAGTCACAGGGAAAATATAGCCTAGTGCTGTGTCTGTCTTATTCACATATGCTGAAACAACAGGTGATGGCGGTGGATGAATGGCATGACAATGGGCCTCAGGATCTCATCACGGTGTCTCTGTGCCAAATTCTTTAAAACAATGTCGGAGGCAGCTTATGAACATTCAGTTCTCTTACAAAAAGCTCTGGTGGACATTCCTGCAGTCAGCATGCCAGCTGCATGCTCCCTCAAAACTTGAGACATCTGTGGTATTGTGTTGTGTGACAAAACTGCACATTTTAGAGTGGCCTTTTATTGTCCCCAGCACAAGGTGCACCTGTGTAATGATCATGCTGTTTAATCAGCTTCTTGATATGCCACACCTGTCAGGTGGATGGATGCTCTTGGCAAATGAGAAATGCTCAATAACAGGGATGTAAACAAATTTGTGCACAAAATTTGAGAGATTTAAGCTGTTTGTGCGTATGGAACATTTCTGGGATCTTTTATTTCAGCTCATGAAACATGGGACCAACACTTTACATGTTGTGTTTATATTTTTATTCAGTGTAGATGCTGGCACCTGTTTGGAGTTGGCCAGGTAGAGTTTGGCAGCCAGGATATGTTATAAGACATTATAATGGGGTCATACATGCTCATCACAAGTCTTAAATGCATTATAACTGCATCACCTGTTTGGAGTTGGTCAGGTAGAGCTTGGCAGCCAGGTTGATGATCTGCAGCTTGACGATGTCTTCCTCGTTGGTGAAGGTCTTGGCCATCTTCCTCAGGACATCCGGAGCGATCTTGGGAACGTGCTCGCAGTACTCCCCGATCAGCCACAGGATACTGGCCCGCGCCATGGGCACCTGTGTAGGCAGACAGAGCATGGACATTGGGCAAACAGGGTGGATCAAGTGGAGAAACTGGAAGAGCTAGCTCTGGCTATTGGTCATATGTTACAATTTCTGAAATACAATCATAATACAATAGTAACACAATACAATTAACTATTCGTTTTTTCAACAAAAGTGCCTATTTGTTGCTTAATCAAAACAAACTGATAGCACAACCAAGCAGGCCTGTTGTGAAGGTTTGGGGACAAATGAACCAGCACAACCAAGCAGGCCTGTTGTGAAGGTTTGGGGACAAATGAACCAGCACAACCAAGCAGGACTGTTGTGAAGGTTTGGGCACAAATGAACCAGCACAACCAAGCAGGACTGTTGTGAACGCTTGGGGACAAATGAACCAGCACAACCAAGCAGGACTGTTGTGAAGGTTTGGGGACAAATGAACCAGCACAACCAAGCAGGACTGTTGTGAAGGCTTGGGGACAAATGAACCAGCACAACCAAGCAGGACTGTTGTGAAGGTTTGGGGACAAATGAACCAGCACAACCAAGCAGGGCTGTTGTGAAGTTTTGGGGACAAATGAACCAGCACAACCAAGCAGGACTGTTGTGAAGGTTTGGGGACAAATAAACCAGCACAACCAAGCAGGACTGTTGTGAAGGTTTGGGGACAAATGAACCAGCAAAACCAAGCAGGACTGTTGTGAAGGTTTGGGGACAAATTAACCAGCACAACCAAGCAGGACTGTTGTGAAGGTTTGGGGACAAATATGAACAACAACAACCAAAAACAATGACAAGAAAAAGAGCACCTCATGTAGTTACACTATGGGGTCAAGGTTAAGATCAGAGGCCTATGTACACGTACCTGGATGTTGTCGGTGAGTTTGGCCATGTGCTTGATGATGTCACTGTGTTGCTCGGGCTGCATCTGCAGCAGCTTCTTAATCACCACCACTGACTCGGCCACCACTAACTCTGCAACCGACACATGTTCACATTGTTATTCAACAACCTTCATTGAACTTTTGTTATATCACATTGGTCTTTGAGAGGAAATGTTTGATATGATGTCAGCTGAAGCACAGGGAATCCTGATATGTGGAGGCGACATGAATGTACGTTCAAACCCAAAACTTGACTCTACAGGAATGACCCCAACCCATTTGTAGGAAAATCTATACTTGATGATGAAAGAGATAGGTAGAGGGCCTTTATGGTAGAGTGGCCAGGTGGAAGCCACTCCTCAGTAAAATGCACATGACAGCCAGCTTGGAGTTTTCCAAAAGGCACCTTAAGGAATCTCAGACCATGAGAAACAAGATTCTCTGGTCTGACGAAACCAGGATTGAACTCTTTGGCCTGAATGTCAAGCGTTACATCTGGAGGAAATCTGGCACCATTCCTACGGTGAAGCATGGTGGTGGCAGCATCATGCTGTGTGGATGTTTTTCAGCAGCAGGGACTGGTAGACTAGTCAGGATCGAGGGAAAGATGAACGGAGCAAAGTACAGAGAGATCCTTTATGAAAACCTGCTCCAGAGCGGTTCAT
>JAGTTL010000172.1:51554-89254 GCA_036851935.1 Coregonus suidteri | reverse complement strand
GGGCTTAGCGCTTCCCTTTTATCACCCCAAATGCAAAAAAATGCTTACAGGCATTACAGTTCCCCCCCTTATGGAAAAATTCCTAACTATTTTATTTCTCCCAACCACCCTTTTTTTTTCCCAACGCCCCACTGTCAAAAAATGTCCACTAAAAAAGGTAATAAATGCTTTTTTTTATATAAAAGCCTCTCCCTTCTATCATTCTATTGGCGGGCGGGGGTTTTGGGGCCCCCTTTTTAAAACATGTTTATTATATTTCCCTTTTGGCATCTCCCAAACATGTCCCTTTTAAGAAAAAAAAAATCTTTCTATAGGGATGAAAAATCCACTTGTCACTTAAATCTCCTGGATTGTTTGCTTTCTTTTTTACTCCTCGACTCTCCTACCAGCTTGGGGCCGTTTTTTTCCCCCCCCCCGGAAATGTTTGAAAATGACTTGTCAAACAAAACCCCGGGTTTAAAATTTGGGCTAAATGGAAACTTGATTTCCGTTGCACCCCTTAAGAATGCTAAAGGCATCTGGGTTTTAAAAACACTTACATCACAAGAAAGAAAAAAGGGAAATTTTAAATTTTTTAAAATTTTGATTTTTGTTATTTTTTGGTGGAATTGAAAAAAGTAATCTTTTAAATACATTGAAAGGTTTAAAATTTAAAGATGCGGTAAAATGATAGAAATTTCGAAATGAACACTTGGATTTTTGGGTGATATTATGTCTTTTTCTCGCAAACTTTTTATAATATTTTTGGATAGGTTTTAATCTAGAGCCAAGCGTGTTTGATTTAAAATCCGAGGGTATCCTGCTATTGACACATTTTTGAATTTGGGAAAAACCAAGAAGTGGAAAAACAGTCATTATGAGGCAGTCTAAAAAGCGCAGGTGGGAAAGCGGTTTGGCCCGATAGAGCAAGGTTTTTGGGGGGTTGCAGCCCTGTTCCCCCCCTTTTGTTAATGGGCTCTTTCAGTGGGGGGAAAAAAATATTTTGTCACCAACCCAAATTTGCAAGTTTCTCCACTTTAAAAAAATGAAGGGGGCCCGTAATTTTCATCATAGGTACACGTCAAATATGACAGACAAAATGAGAAAAAAAAATTTCCCGAAAAACACCCTTGTAGGAATTTTAAAGAAATTTTTTTTGAAAAAATTTTGGGAAAAAAAAGTATTTTGGGCTATAACCAAAAATTTCTCAAAACTTTGTTATATACCCTTTGTTGGCAAGACACAGGTCAAATTTTCTGTAAGTTTTTTCAAAAGGGTTTTCACACACGGGTTGCTGTTATTTTGGGCCCATTCCTCCTTTCAGTTTCTCCTCTAAGCAGTATTTTTTGGGGGTTTGTTGCTGGGCAAAACGGACTTTCAACTCCCTCCAAAGTTTTTCTAGGGGGGTTGGATCGGGGAGACTGGTTTAGGCCACTGCAGGCCCTTAAAATGTTTCTTACAAGGCCCACTCCTTCGTTCCCCGGGGGCTTGTTTTTGGGGGACATTGCATCTAAAGACCCCCACGTTTCATCTTAAATGCCCTTGTGAGGGAAGGGGGAAAATTTTCACTAAAAAATTTTCCGTACAGGGCCCCCCTTTCCCATTTTTTTCCTTTCCCGGGAAATCAGTCGTCCTGGCCCCTTTGCAGAAAAACACCCCAAAGAAATGATGTTTCAAACCCCCAGGGCTTCACAGTGGTTGGTGTTTTTTTTTGGATGCAACTCAGCATTCTTTGCCCAAAAAAACACGACGAGTTGATTTTTTAAAACCAAAAATTTATTTTTTGGGTTTTTTTCCCTTTAAAAATATGCCCATTCCCCAATCCTCTTCGGGATAAACCCCCCAAATGCACTCTTCAGGGGGCCCCCTGGACAGGGAGGGTTTTTAAAGCAGGGGGAAAATTTTCCGGGCACTGAGGATTTGAGTCCTGGCGGCGTAGTGTTTTTAACTATGTAGGTTTTTGTTACTTTGGTCCCAGGCTCTCTGCGGGGTCATTCCTGGGCCCCCCCTTTGGGGTTTCTGGGATTTTTGTCCCCTTTTCTTGGGGACCCTTTTCCCCCAGGGGGTGAGATCTTGCGTGGAGCCCAGATCGAGGGAGATTATCAGGGGTCTTGTATGTTTTTCCATTTCAAAAAAAAGGGTCCCACAGTTTATTTCAAAAAAACCCAAACTGCCCTTTCCCCATTGCAGATTCAGTCTTCCCCCGCCTGGTTTCAGGTCTACAATTTTTTTTTCTGGGGGTCCTTTTACACTCTTTGGCTTGGGGCCCTAGTGGATTTTTGGGGTGTGACTGTTTGAGGTTGTGGGGCAGGTGTCCTTTTTTTCCCGATAACAAGTTCAAAAAAGGTACCATTAATACAGGTAACGAGTGGAGGACAGAGGAAACCTCTTAAAAAGAAGGTTTCAGGTCTGTGGGGACCAGAAATCTTGCGTTTTAGGTTTACCAAATCTATTTTCCACCATTTAAACTGCAAAAAAATTCAGTAAAAAAAAAACCCACAATGTGATTTTTTTGGATTTTTTTTTCCCCAATTTGGCTGTCATTGTTGACTTACCCCATGATGGAAATTTTAAAGGGCCCCCTCTCATCTTTTTAAGTGGGAGAACTTGCCAAATTTGGGGGGTGACTAAATTTCTTTTTTCCCCCCCCTGTAAACCCTTTGAACGAGTCCAAGAGCTCAATTTTCGGGGGGACCATAACACACTCATTTTGCTGTGGGGTTTAGAACCCGGGAATGCAGCAGCGAACAACAAAGTGCACAGAGGCTTTTTTCAAACTAAATGTTTTAGATGCGCCCCCGGGGTTTGGGTTTAAAGGGCCACTGCCTGAACAGGGGCGGGGGTGGTTGGGGGGGGAGGGGGGCGGGGTTTTGTTTAGGGGAAAATAAATTGTAAAATGGGGGAGGTTTGGGCTTTTAAGTTGATTTTGGGGTTTTATGTAGAGGGGGGCTGGGGGGAGGGGGGGCCAATACAGAGGAGGAGAGAGGGGGAAAGAGGAAGAGGACGAGAGAGAGGGATTTAAAGAGAGAGAGGGGGGGGGATGAAGAAAAGTTAGAGAGGAAGAGGAGGGGGAAAGGGGAGAGGGGGGGAGCAAACAGAGGAGATGCGAGGATGAGCGAGAAAAATTGGAATAAGAGCGGGAAATCCCAAGAATGAAAGGGGGGATAGAAGGAGAAACACAACGGATTTTAGAGAGAGAAAGGGAGAAAGAGCGAAAAAAACCAAAAACCCAGGTGGAGAGATACAAAGGGAGGGCGGGGGAGAGAACATCTTCCCAGGAGAGGAAAGAGGCAGACAAAAATTGAAAGAACAAGAGACCGAGATGGAGGGGAGTAGAAGACAGAGGGAACATTTTTCCCCACTCCCGGAGAAAAACAAACAGCCCACACCTGGGTGAAACCCCCCCCTTTTCCATTTCTTCCTTTTGGGGGTGATTGTCAAAAGGGTAGTTACCCAAGGGTTTTGGGCGACCCAAAAAGGTGCCCTATTCCCCATAGTGCACTGTTTTTAACAGGGCCCCTAGGTAGGCAAAAGTGTTTCCCTATAATGAGGATTAAAGGGTTTCCATTTTGGACCCCGATTTGATAGACCCACTGGTAAATAAAGGCAACAAAATGTTCTTGATTCCTCCCCGAGGGCTCCATTGTATCCCCGAAGGAGTGTAATTTACAAACCCCCAGTCATCTAAAGCGAAAAAGTAATAAAAATGTTTAAAATTTTGTTTTCGTTTTCAGCCTTTTTCTAAAAAGGATAAAAAACAAAAACAAATTTTTCCTCAACTACAAAATAAACCCCAAAAATGACAAAACAAAACAGATTTTTATAAAAAAAACAGAAAAATCCCCCCTTAAAATAGTTGAAGTCGGACGTTTTTCTACACTTAGATTGGAGTCATTAAAACCCTTTTTTTTAACCCCTCCACAAATTTCTTAACAAACTAAGTGTTGGCAGGTCGGTTTGGCATCTACTTTGTGAAGGGAACCACAAGAAATTTTTTCCAAAAAATTGTTTACAGACCAAATTTTTTTAAATTTATAATTCACGTTTTAAAATTTCCCATTGGGTCAAAGTTTCATACAGTGGGGGAACAAGTTTTTGATACCCCTTCCCCGGGATTTTGCGGGTTTTTCCTACTTACAAAGCATGTAGGGGTTCTGTAATTTTTATCATGGGTACCCCTTCAACTGTGAAAAAGGGGAATCAAAAACAAAAAACCCCGAAAACACTTTTTTAAGTAATTCATTTTTATTTTATTCCAGGGACATAAGTATTTTGATACATCAAAAAAAGCAAACTTAATTTTGGGTACAGAAACCTTTTTTTTGAAATTTACAGAGATATCCTTTTTTCCTTTGTGGGTTTTGGCCCCGGTTTTGAAACACACTGCAGCAGGGTTTTTGGCCCACTCCCCCAAAACAGATTTCTCCAGATGCTTCAGGTTTCGGGGCGTCGCGGGGGCAATCCCAGATTTTTCAGCTCCCTCCAAGTTTTTTCTTTTTGGGTTTTCAGGTCTGGAGACTGGCTGGGCCATCCAGGCCCTTAAAGATCCTTCTTACGACCCACTTCAATGTTTCTTACTGGGGAAGGGGGTTTTTGGGCCAAGACTCGCGTTTACATGGCCCCCCCCAATCCTCCCCCAATGGGTGCAGTCGTCCTGCCCCCCTTTGCAAAAAAAGGCATCCCCCAAAGAATGATTTTTCCCACCCCCAGGGCTTAAACAGTTGGGATGGTTTTTCTTGGGGTTTTTACTAACCCTTTTTCTTCCCCCAAAAACACGGCGAGTGGAGTTTAGCCCCAAAAAAGCATTTTTTTGTCTAAATCGACCCATGCCCTTTCTCCCATTCCCCCTTCGGATATCCAGATGGTCTTTGGCCAAATTGAGAGGGGCCCTGGACATGGGGCTTGAGCAGGGGGACCTTGCGTGCGCTCCCAGGTTTTTAAAATCCATGACGGCGTAGTGTGTTACTAATGGTTTTTTTTTGGAAAATGTAGTCCCAGCTTTTCTTCAGGTCATTGAAAAGGTTTCCTGCCGTGTAGTTTTGGGCTGACCCCCTCACCTTCCTCATGATCTTTGATGCCCCACGAGGTAGATCTTGCTGGAGCCCCAGACCGGGGTGATTGCCCGGGCCATTTAAAAACTTTTTTCCATTTTCTAATAATTGCCCCAAAACAGTTGTTGCCTTTCACCAAGTGCTTGCCTATTGCCCCTGTAGCCCTCCCACCCTTTGGGTGCAGGTCACAATTTTATCCCCTAAATTGCCCTTTACACACTCTCTGGTCGGGGCCTTTGGGGAGAGGTTGGGTCGTTTGATTGAGTGTGTGGACAGGTGTTTTTTTAAACAGGAAACGAGTTAAAAAGGGGGCATTTAAATACAGGAATGAGTGGAGAACGGAGGGCTTCTTAAAAAAAAACAACAGGTCTGTGAGACCCGGAATTTTTCTGGTTGGTAGGTGACAAAAAATTTTGTCATGCAATAAAATGCAAATTTTAATTATTTTAAAAACATACAATGTAAATTTTCGGGATTTCGGTTTTAAAATTCCGTCTCTCACATTTGAAGTGTCCCGTGAAAAAAAAATTACAGACCTCTACATCCCTTTGTAAGTGGGAAAAACCTGAAAAAAAAAAAATCGGAGTGTACCCCCAAATATTTGTTCTCCCCAAATGACCAAAGTTGAGGGGCCCCTTTTTAAACAGCTTGGAAAATTCCGGGAAAATGATGTCATGGTTTTTGAAGCTTCTGATGCAAATTTGCTCTTTTTGGTAAATTGGAGGTGTCCCTGTGGATTTATTTCAAGGCCTACCTTAAAAATCATGCCTTTTTGCTTGACATCAGGGGAAAATAAAAGGGAAAATAGCCAAGACCTAAAAGAAAAAAGATTGTGGGACCTCCAAAAGTCGGGTTTCACCCTTGGGGGGGCAATTTCCAAACCCTGAAGTTCCCACGTTCATCTCTACAAACAATAGTACGCAAGTAAAAACACCAGGGGAAACCCCGCAAAAGTAAAATACTCGGGAAGGAATGCGTTCTGTCTCCTAGAGATAAACGTATTTTGGGTGCGAAAAGGCAAATCAATCCCAAAACAACAGCAAAGGCCCTTGATTGGAGGGAAACGGGTACAAAAGTATCTTATCCACAGAAAAAACCGGATGCTGTCACCCCCATTGCTTCACGATAGGGAGGGGCCCGGGTTTCCTCCAGACAAAACCCTTGGGATTCGGGCAAAGTTTTTCAATCTTGGTTTCATAAGCCCAGAGAATTTTGGGTTTCTCAGGGTTTTGGGGTTTTAGTCCTTTTGGTGCATTTTGGCAATCTCCAAGGGGGGGCTGTCATGTGCCTTTTACTGAGGGTGGGTTTCCCTTGAACCCTCTACCAAAAAAAGTCTGATTGGTGGGAGTGCTGCAGAATGGTTGTCCTTCGGGAAGGTTTTCCCCTCTCATAGAGGAATATGGAGCTTTTGAAAGAGTGACCATGGGGTTTTTGGGTTTCCACCCACGGGCCCAAAGGGCCCCTTCTCCCCCCCCCCGATTGCCATTTGGGGTTTGGGGCGGCCAGCCCCTGGGGAAGGTTTTTGGGGGGTTTCCAAACTTCTTCCATTTAAGAATGATGGGAGGCCGGGGGTTCTTGGGATTTTCAAGCTCCCGAAATGTTTTGTACCTTCCCCAAAAATCTGGGGCCTCGACCCCAATCCTGTTCGGAGCTAAACCAGACAATTCCTTCGCCCTCTGATTTGGGTTTTTGTTTGACATGCACTGTCAACTGGGGGAAACCTTATATAACGGGGTTTTGGGGGCCTTTCCAAATCAGCCCAATTTAATTTTAAATTTAACCACAAGGGGAAACTCCAATCAAGTTGTAGAAACACTAAAGGGATATAAATTTAAAAAAACGGGATGAAACCTGACTCAATGGGAGTCTCATAGAAAAGGGTCTGAATACTTATGTAAATAAGGTTTTTCGGTTTTTTTTTGTAATACATTTGCTAAAATTCAAAAAAACCTTTTTTCCACTTCTTCTTAAAATGGTGTGTTGTGTTAGATTGATGAGGATTTTATTTTTTAAATCCATTAAGAGTAAGGCTGTAACGTAACAAAATGTGGTGCTGAGTACTTTCCGAATGCATCTGTATTTCCTATTATTTTATTTTTTGATGAAGATTTTTCCATCTTGATTTGCAATTTCAATTCACTTCCTGAAATTAATGTTGGGTTGTTTTCTCCATGGAAAAATTTCATATAGTTCAGGAAAATTTCACTGTGTGTGAATGTTCTCTTCCATAAAAATGTATAGGGCCGGGTTTCCCGGACCACATAGTAAACCTAGTCCTGGGGCTAAAAACATTTTCAATGGAGATATAAATGAGTAAGGCTTTTAGTCAGTTACTAGCTAATTCTGTGTCCGGGAAAAACCGGCCATTGCGTTGAGGATGGTTTTGACTGAATGTTGTGTGGTTGTTCCTCTCCCACATAAGTTCATAGAGTTTTTTTGAGGGATGCGTTGGAGGGGAGAAGAAGTAGCCTGCAGACTCATGTGGAGAGCCTGGAACTGCAGGTGAAACAGCTGGAGCTTCAAGACCAAGAACTACTATGACCAGAGTGAGTATAGACTACTGTACTGCTCCAGAACTAGAACTACTCTGACCAAGTAGTAAGTATTAGGCGTTGTTTTAACATTTGGTCCCTTTCGTGGACAATTTTTGTGAAACTCCAGTGCAGTTCAACTTAATTTTTTTGCCCAGCTGTGAAACACTCAAAAGGAACATCAGACCCCTCAAGGGACCTAAAGCGAACCGAACTCGAGAGGGGTGGTCATGTTCGGTTCACTTGAATTTCCTCGGTCCAGTTCCCTTTTTTAGGGCAATGTGAACAGAAAGCTAACCAGTTCGCTTTTCATGTTATTTCCCAGCACCACATACATAGAATACTGCAACCACATGTTTTTCCCCTGCCATAACCCCTCACATTGGTGACACAAAAGAGATAAGGATGATTATCTGCCGTTTCGCATAATTTTTTGTGTGGTTTTTAGTTCTGATTATATGTTTGCACTATGTGATCTATAAATAGATATATAAAGAGAGCTTCTAACCGTGTTTATTGTTTGTGGGGTTTGAATAGTGTGAGAAGACAACAATATATTGGTTATAATCAAAACATAGTGTACAAAATCAATTCTAGCTCTTAAAGTGGGCAGTTAGCTACATTGGGTGTACAATTTTCAATTACAGCATTATTTAATTCTGCAGTTATTGATGTGCTATTTATTCTGTTCCATAATCAATTTTACATGTTAATAGTATCTTCTGATTATAATTATTATACTCATCTTTTAACTAAATTGCAATCTATTAGCTTCCACAAATATACGTATATATTAAATAGCTGTATGATAACACTAAGAGTTCTGATTGAATGGGCTTGTCCTGCACTTTGTAAAAACCCAGAGTGCATTGAGTGACTGTTTGGGAAAATATCTTGGTTCCTTTCTACACATAGCAATGTGAATGCAAAGAAGACTCGGCACCGACAAAATATGTGAATTTGAACTGGCAAAGGAGATTGAGTCCGCAATTTCAACAGTTCAATGGCAGTAGTGACTACAAAGAGGAAACTGAGTTATTTTTTATTTTTCTTACCCCCAGATTCACCATAAGAGGACTGCGATCGGGTTCTTTTAAAGGGCGACTATTTGGTGAAAAACACCTTTAGACTTAATAACTAGAACATACTCCGACCTAGAGTGAGTATAAAACTATAATACCCAGAACTACTTCGATCAGATTGAGTATTAGAACATATAATAACTAGGAACCTACTACGACCATGAGTGGATAATAGAACTATAATATCTACAACTACTCTGACCAGAATGAGTATAGACTTATAACTAGAAGTTACTCTGACCAATTTGATTCCGACAATTGCCATATGCCCACAACATGGGATAAACAGCTGCGTTGATTGGCCAGTATCTAATGGGCATATACAGTGAGACAGATATGCCCAGCCAGTGCGGATGGATCAGGACTTTGTTTACTTAAGGACAAAAAAAACCCACCACCATCGATTCTGCATGTGTTTTTTCTGTTGATCATCAGTCTCTAATAACTAGAAAACTACTCTGACCGATAGTGAGTATAGAACTCATAATAAACCAGAACTACTTCGACCAACAGTGAGTAGTAACCTCACAGTACTAACACCACTGTGTAATAACTACTCATAGCTAGAACTACTCCGACCAGAGTGAAGTAGGAACCTTCAGTACTAAAACACTGTGTACTACTACTCAGCGAGCTAGAACTACTCTGAACCAGTAGTGAGTATACCTCCGTATTTGCTAAATCACTGTGTACTACTACTCGTAGCTAGAACCTACTTCGACCAGAGTGGATGTAGTACCTCAGTACTCAAAACACGGTGTACTAATACTCAGATCTAGGGAACTACTTCGACCAGAGTGCAGTGTGTATCTTCTCAAAAAACGAGCACACTGCAAGTGTGCACTAATCATAACTAGCACAACTTCAGAATTAGCACACTGTGAGTCTCACTACTCAGAACTACCACACATCACAACTGTTGAGTTCTGCATTACTCTGTACTAGCACAATGTGACGGTGCACTATTCGACAGCCAAGCAACAAAGTGTATAGCATATCACACAGTGACTGAGCACTAATTGTCTACCTACCATACAGTGTGGAGGACTACACATAGCCTGCTAGCACACAAGTGGTTGTTGCACCAATGAAGAGCTTCGTTATGCAATATACAATACACAAGTATAGCCTGTTTTACACTAAACCCACCATGCTCCGGATGAGTCAGTGACATGTTTCTGTGGTTAATATGGGCTTCATAGGGTTTTAGTGCTCTGAAACAGCCAAAAACCAAACTCACATATTCAATCCAATCAATCAGTCAATGATATTTATAAAGCCCTTTTTACATCAGCAGCTGTCAACAAAAGTGCTATACAGAAAACCAGCCTAAAACCCCAAACAGCAAGCAATGCAGCTGTAGAAGCACACGGTGGCTAGGAAAAAACTCCCTAGTGAAAGGCAAAGAACTAACTAAGAGAAACTAGCCAGAAGTCCTCTTCTTGGCTGTGCCGGGTGCGAGATTATAAGAGTACATTGGCCATATTAAACATTTACATTTTATGTCCATTTAGTGCAGACGCTCTTATACAGAGCAAACTTTTACATGAGCAATTAGGGTTAAAGTGCCTTGCTCAAGGGCACACATCGACTGATTTTTCACCCTAGTCGGGGGCTCGGGGATTAAACTCAGAGACCTTTCGCGTTACTGGCACAACGGTCTTAACCCCTAAGCTAACCTGCCGCCCATTGACAAGATTGTTTTCTTCAAGATGTTCAAAAAACGTTCATAGATGACCAGACAGGGTTCCAATTAATCACAGTGGTTGTATAGAGGGTGCAACAGGTCGGAAACATCAGGATGTAAATGTCAGTATGGCTTTTCATAGACGAGCATTCAGAGGTCGATACAGCAGGTGCGTAGAGAGAGAGAGCACCGCCCCCCCCCCCCCGAAAACAAAACAGGTCCCGGACAAGGTACCACGTCCGGTAAAACAGGTCAGAGTTCACTAGCCGCAGGCAGAACAATTGAAACTGGACACAGCAGCACGACCAGGTGGCACATGGGGACAGCCAGAAAATTCATCAGGCCAGGTAGTCCTGAGGTATGATCCTAAGGGCTCTAGGTCCTCTGGGAGGGGAGGGAGAGAGGGAGAGAGAGAGAAATTAGAGGGATTATACTTAAATTCACACAGGACACCAGATAAGACCGAGAATTACACCAGATATATAGCCTGACCCTACGCCCCCACAGCACATAGACTATTGCATCATAGATACGTGGAGACTGTCAACACACACACAAAAAACACACCCACATCCCCCCCCCCCCCCAAACCAAAAAAACCAACTTCCAAACTTCCGACAGGGGTGGGTCGGGGGGAACAACTGTGGCCGGCCGTTCCGACGATATCCCCCCGATAGGATATAACCCCACCAACTTTGCCCCCCCCCCAAAGCACAGCCCACACACCACTAGAGGGATATCAACAGATCACCAACTTACTACCCTGAGACAAGTCGGAGTAGAGCACCACGAAGATCTCCTCCACCGCACGGGCAGAGGGGGCACAACCGGACAGGAAGATCATGTCCTGTGGACTCAACACACTCAAGTGACGAAACCCTCATAGGGACGGCATGGATAGAGCACTAGTAAGCCAGTGACGTCAGCCCCCGTAATAGGGTTTAGAGGCAGAGGAATCACATTGGAAGAGAGGGGAGCCGGCCCAGGCAGAGTACAGCAAGGGCAGTTTGTCGCTCCCAGGTGCCTTGCAGTTCACCTTCGTACCCATGGGCCAGACGACCTCAATTATAGGACCCTACTGAAGAGGATGGAGTCTTCAGTAAAAGACTTAAAGGTCGCGACTGATTCTGACGTCTCTCTACATGGATAGGCAGACCATCAATCGAGGAGGAAACGGGCCTGCTACCAATTAGTGTTTCAAAGGCAGACCAGCTTTTAAATGGAGAGCACCATCACACTATCCACAGTCCAAATATGGAGCCATGGTCCAGCAAGCCCTGGACTAATAGGCCACAATTCAATGGAGAATCTCATTTGAACAGGTTTTTTTCCAAGATCTGAAACCACAGTGTTGTTGCACATTGGAGAGCACTGGTTGACTCTGATTCTGTTGATCTGGGTTTCAGTCACTCGTCCTGAGGAGGCGTGAGTCCAGACATGAAGAAGGAGTTACAAACCTTTTACACCAGCGGACACACAGAGGTAGGAACAGCCATGTGTGTGGTGTGTGTGTCGCGTGTGTGTGTTCATGCTTGAGAGAGTTTAGTCTCTGACTCATACTTTAGCTGCTAGGTTTGTACTTGATGTTTGTTGCCTGGTACAATTAAACCAAGTCAATGGAATTACATCCATCTTCCTCACTCATCCTCTCTCTTCATGTCAGATGATTCAAACATACGTGGAGCCATATTGAGAGGTCCAAGATGCAACAGCACGGAACACACAGCCAGTCAGAAGGACCAGGCAGTGGACGCACAGTGAGTGGCTGACTGTTTTTAACATTTTCATCAGAAAACGTTATTATCCCCCAGTGAGGAAATCCGGTTGGCATCATACCGACAAAACAATACAGTTCATACAACAACATAGACATAAAAATAATAGAGACTAGTTTGTGACCTTTCTGGACGTGTGGGTGGCTGCGTATGTGGAGAACGTGGGCATGTTGTTGCAGGGTGAAGAGTATAGTATCCTGTAGTAAATATGTATCCTGGCATAGCTTAGTAGTAGCAACTATGCTGAGGTAATTGTTTCGTGGCTTTGTTTCGTTTGGAATAAGTGTGCTAGGGTATAGTGGTTCTGTGGTTTAGTGTGCGGTAGTTGTGTTGTGCTGCTGTGTGTGAGCCCGTGTTAGATTGTCTTGTGAACACGTTGATGTAGTGTTAAAAGCTGATCGCCGTTTCGTTGGTGATTAAAGTTACGCTCCCTATACTATTCAAAACCTTTATTTCCGCAAAAGGTGGGTAAATGCTTGTGCAAACTAATATATGTCAGTCAACAATCCATTTATGTGTGTTTACCCTCCACACACCACCACTGTGTTGTGACCTGTTGTACCATAGGGTTTGTCATCACTCTAATCACCATAAGTCTGTCCTCGTTGTTTTCACTCTGTGCTCAGTGCTGCTGTTTCTCAACAGTCAACGCCCACGTGTGGAGGAAAAGGTAAATCACTACCCGCAAAAACCTCTTTGCCTCTTCCCCCCACCCATCCCTGTCCCCCTCAATCCCAATCTCATTTAGTGTTTGTCAGTCCTTGGTCCTGGGTATATGACCTCGGGTTCAAAATACTTGAAAAATATGTAATTAAAACTTACTCAGGGGTTTTGCTTGAGTATTTTGGGGACTTTTCTATTGGTTTATTAAAAGCCAGGCAAGCTGAACCAGGCTCAGATACAGTATTTATTTCACTAGTACTGAGCGATTAGGGATTTTTGGAGGTCGGTTTCGGTTCTATTACTTATATATTTTTTTTCACATTAAATGCATTAATGAAATAATGACATTAAAATTATTAGAGCTTTTTTAATGGTAATGCCTAAGCCCAAAAAATATGAACCGTCAATTGCCAAACACTGGAAATATTCCATTGTCCTCTATAATAGAGAATTCTAATTAAATAATAAAATATTTCAAGTTGTGTATATTACTTAGTTTTTATTGATGATTGTATCATTTTTAATTCATTCAGTCAGCATCTCAATTTATCTCTGCTCAGCAGATACAGCCCTCCCACAACCATCTATGTTACTCTGTCTCCCCATACTGTACTGTCTTTAGTCATCCGATTTAGCTAGTCTAGCTGCTAAGTATGCCTGCGAGCTGTCTGACGAAGTCATTTTACTATTTCTTTAAAAGTTATGATACGGCACACTTGCATCACGAATTCTCATCCTCTCTCTCGTCATGTGTTGTTGTATCCTCTCTCATGCGGTGCGTTACGGTCTGTGTGGTATATAACCTAATGTCGCAGGCCTAAAGAGTGAATCGTAGCCTGAAAAGAACAGGCGCAATGGATTATTGTCATTTATAATTACCACGTTTCTGAGCTTAACTATGTTGAATATTTGTTTAATGATAAGGCACACTATTACGAATCTCTAGCCTCTCTCTCGTACATTGTGTTGTGTATCTCTAAGATGCGGTGGCGTATACGGTCGTGTGTATATAAACCTAATGTAGCAGGAGGCGAAAAATGAATTGGAGCCTGAAATGAACAGCGCAAGGATTATGGTCATTTTAATTAATTCACGTTTCTGAGTGAACTAGGTTGAATCTTTGTTTAATGAAAACTAACTACCTTCAGCCAGCATACCATATAGTTCTTGACTTAATTTCTCTCGTGAATGATTTGTTGATTTCTCTCTAGCGAAACGCCCGTGGACTACAAAAAAACAAAGGCTTTAACGGCTGAACTCTACGCCCTCCTGCACAGCCACTAAACACATCTGATTCAACATAATTGGGGGCTTGTGATTAGTTGAATCAGGACTGGCAGACCTGTTGTTCCCAGGACTAGGACTGACAAGCACTGCTCTCCTGGCTCCATTTGCACACAAACAGCCTCTCCTTGGACTATAATTCCCTGCCCCCAGTATGTCCCACATATGGAATGGCCCAGAGTTCTTTCTTTTTTGTGCCTTTGTCCTTTACCTTCTCCTCGAGTCACCCACTGTTTATATGTCTGTCACGCAATTCGGTCTCGGTTAGTGTTAGGCATTCGTCTGATTGCATCCCTTCCAAGCTAGCTAATTTATGCCTGTGGCTAGGAAAACTTCCGCGCGAAATTTTGAAACTTGTATGCCGAATAGTCAGGACCTTGGAGAGTAATTCAGAATCATTATGTTTTTTAAATTCGGAGTAATTGTTCTTTTTTTTAAAATGTAGACATTAATGGCGTAGTTGTACATTTTCTGTCACCCGGCCCTGATTATTGGCACACACTAGCTAGAACTTCCTATCCACTCCTTACATAGCGGGACAGCAGTGCTTCGTCAATTGGGAGCATAAGGCACTGTGCCCCACGTGTTCAATTCATTTTATATTTAGAAGGTTTTGTTATGTGTTAACAACCTTTTTTATTTTTGTACGTAATGTATTGTATATTGTTTTTTGTGGTGTGGTTTTTTCATATAAGCCCTTGGGCTTCCAGCCACACCTGCACACCGTTTTTTTGTTTTTATCTGTATTGTTGTCTATCACTTGTTTATCTGGTGTGCCAAAAAATCAATATGAAATAGTTTTTGCTGGCAACTCTCCCATTGCGCGCAATAGACTGTATCACGGTGACCATCCATATGGTTACTACCAATTTTACACATTATTTTTCGTGTAGGCTGTTATCCTACTCAAAATAAAAATCAATTGGGATTGGAACAAATTGGCCAGGTTAGCTAACCGGTCCGGCGACCATAGTGTGATACAGCTGCCCTGTGGGAGGAGGCAACTCATGTCGGCAAAACTCGACAATTTAAAAAAAAACACAACACGCGTTTGCACACTGGTCATTGAAACCGTGCTTTGTTGTAACGTTTAAGCTAATTGGCATGTCACGGTGATATTCAGGGTGGTGACCGATGCTACAAGTTATTTCTACGTCGCCCATCGAAACATCCGAAATAAACAAACACTGTTTTGCCCAGCTAGCCAGCATAAACTTGATGGACTCGGATAAGGGCGTCATCCATGACTGAACCGAATCTGCTCATCTCCACTTAACTCTCAGCTGCGCGACATACAGTACGTCATCAATTTCTGCAGCAGGCCTGTGGGTATAGCCTCTCCCGTTTCTCCATAATGTGGATATATTGTGTCGTATTAGGTCGGTCTGGTTGAGTGTCAGTCTGTCCAGTAGCTGGCTTTGTGTGTTTGTGCTTAATTCAAGGGATTTTCAGTTTTATGTTATGCGGTCCCCAAAGTTAGCTTTCACCTCTCCAGATACATAATGTACAGTACATTATCTCCCTCCCTCTCTCTCCCACCTCTCTCTGCCCCTCTCCTCTCTCTTCCCCCTCACCTCTTTCTCTCTCTCTCTCTCTCTCTTTCGTTCTCATTTTCCTTTTCTTCTCTCCATCAAACCTTTCCTCGTCCACTTTGTTTTGTGGCCCCCCCCTTCTATTTCCTCTTCCCCCTCTCACTCAATCCATCCCCCTACTTTTTTCCCCAGCCCAAGCAAAGTGGAAGCGCTCCCCCGTCGTTGAGCCCTACCCCAGTGGAGAGGGCATGGGGATGGTACGTGGGGGTCTCGGGGGGGATAGGATGATAATGCCTGGGTCTGCAGACTCCGAGCTTTGGCAGGTCAGCGAGCTCAGCCAATTCCACTACACCTCTGGCTACCAGGTGTGATAGAGGCTCCGTCCCAAATGGCACCCTATTCCCTTTATAGTCCACCAATTTTGACCAGAGCACTATGGGCCCTGGTCAAAAGTAGTGCACTATAAAGGGAATAGGTTGTCATTTGGGACGTAGCCAGACACTCCCCCTGGACCTCACGTCTGCAGAACACGTCATGCCTTATGTCATGCCACACCCACCACCACCACCGTCATTCAGAATCATCCAGACACATCTCTCACGCTTGTTTGTGTCCCTTGTCTTCCAAGGGCTTTTCTTTGTGGTGCTTGGTTGATTGTTTCTATAAGGCAGTAGATATCATGAAGACATGACAGTGTATGAAACAGATCTGATGAATACATAATAGAACATTACTTAGCTTTCTATCATCCCGTTTGCACACTGTCTTTTCACATCCCGTTACACATGTACAGTACCATCAAAAAGTTTGGCACACTAACTACGTCATTCAGGTTTTTTTTCGTTAGTTTGACTATTTTCTACATTGATAGCATAATAGTGAACACATCCCAACTACTATGAATAACACATATGGAATCATGTAGTAAGCAAAAACAGCTGTTAAACAATCACAAATAATTTTATATTTTATATTGAGATTCTTCAAAATAGGCCACCCTTTTGCCTTGATGACCGCTTTGCACACTCTTGGCATTCTCTCAACCAGCTTCACCTGGAATGCTTTTCCAAACAGTCTTGAAGGAGTTCCCCACATATGCTGAGCACTTTGTTGGCTGCTTTTCCTTCACTCTGTGCCGTCTGACTCACATCCCAAAAAAAAAAAAAAAAAAAAAACCATCTCAATTGGGTTGAGGTTGGGGGATTGTGGAGGCCAGGTCATCTGATGCCAGGCACTCCATCACTCTCCTTCTTGGTAAAATAGCCCTTACACAGCCTGGAGGTGTGTTAGGTCAATTGTCCTGTTGAAAAACAAATTGAGAGTCCACTACGCCCAAACCAGAATGGGATTGCGTATCACTGCGAATGCTGTGGTAGCCATGCTGGTTATGTGTGCCTTGCATTCTAAATAAATCCACAGACAGTGTCACAAGCAAAGCATCCCCCCAACACCATAACACCTCCTCCTCCATTGCTTTTACGGTGGGAAATACCATGCGGAGATCACCGTTCACCCACAAAGCCGCGTCTCCACAAAACATGGCGGTTGGAACAAAAATCTCCAATTTGGACTCCAGACCAAAGGACACATTTCCACAGGTTCCTAATGTCCATTGCTCGTATTTCTTGGCCCAAGCAAGTCTCTTCTTCTTATTGGTGTCCTTTAATAGTGGTTTCTTTGCAGCAATAACGACCATGAAGGCCCTGATTCCACCCAGTCTCTCTGAACAGTTGATATGTTGAGATGTGCTGTTACTTGAACTCTGTGAAGCATTTATTTTGGGCTGCAATTTCTGAGACTGGTAACTCTAATGAACGTATCCTCTGCAGCAGAGGTAACTCTGGTTTTCCATTCCTGTGGCGGTCCTCATGAGAGCCAGCGTTCATCATAGCGCTTGATGGTTTTTGCGACTGCACTTGAAGAAACTTTCAAAGTTCTGAAAATGTAACCCGTATCGACTGACCTTCGTGTCTTAAGTAATGATGGAACTGTTGTTTCTCTTTGTTTATTTGAGCTGGTCTTTGCCATATTATGGACTTGGTCTTTTACCAAATAGGGCAATCTTCTGTATACCCCCCCTACCTTGTCACAACACAACTGATTGGCTCAAACGCATTAAGAAATAAATACATTCCACAAATTAACTTTAAGAAGTGCACACCTGTTAATTGAAATGCATTCCAGGTGTGACTATCTCATGAAGGTGGTTGAGAGAATGCCAAGAGTGTGCAAAGCTGTCCATCAAGAAAAGGGTGGCCTATTTGAAGAATCTCAAATCTAAAAAATAGTTTTTGATTTTGTTTAACACTTTTTTTTGGTTACTAACATGATTCCAGTATGTGTTATTTAATAGTTTTGATGTCTTCACTATTATTCTACAATGTAAAAAAAAAATTGCAAATATTAAGAAAAACCCTTGAATGAGTAGGTGTGTCCAAACTTTTGACTGGTAGTGTAAGTGTGATGCTTTGTTACTAAGTGTACGCGCAAGATTGTAAGTATAAGCAAGATCTTGAAGATTGCAACGAGCCTTGCAAGAGAAGAACCCTGGCTTCCCTATTCTCCACCCTTCAGACTAAATGTGCACTTGCACACTCTCCGTCATTGATTTAAAAGCATTGGCTTGGTGCAAACATTGTCTGGAGGGAGTTTCCACCATTGTTAAATCCATGAAGGGAAGTGTGCAAGTGTACACTTTGGGAGAAGGGTGGAGAATCGGGATGCAGCCCCTCTTTAACAATGTAGCCCCTTGACCTCTTTAACCCCTGACCTCTGACGCCCCAGGAGGATGGTTCCGAGTCGGATTCGGTGGCGGCCACGCCCAGTAGCACAGGAAGTAAGTCCAACACGCCCACTTCCTCTGTCCCTTCCGCCACCGTCACGCCCCTCAACGAGGGCTTCCTCCCGCCCGGCGAGTTCGACCCAATGCATGCTGTAAGCCGTGGCAGGAAGAGTGCCAAACGCCTCAGCAGAAACATGGAGGTGCAAGTCTCTCAGGAAACCAGGAACGTCAGCATCGGTGAGTGTAACATGCAGTTTCACACACACATACACACACTCGCGCACATACACACACGTTAGCATGAGTGGATCATTGTGTGATCAGGGCCTGTATTCATTAAGTCCCTCAGAGAAGGAGTGCTGATCTAGGATCAGGTCACCCCCTGTCCATGTAATCTTATTCATTATGATCTAAAAGGAAAAACTTATCCTAGATGATCACTCCTATTCTGAGATGCTTTGTGAATATGGTATTGAGTGTGTATGATATTCTATATATGTACTCAGGTATGGGTAGCAGTGACGAGTGGTCTGAATTCCAAGAGATCATCGATTCCACCCCGGAGCTGGATATGTGTGTGGACCCCCGTCTCTATGGTGGAGGAAACAGGTAACACACACACACACACACACACACACACACACACACACACACACACACACACACACACACACACACACACACACACAGCAATTATTACGTATCAGTGTGTGTGTCAGTCCTTCCCAGGGCATCGTGAACGAGGCGTTCGGTATCAACACCGACTCTCTCTACCACGAGATCAAGGATGCCAAGTCTGACATCATCGGGGACGTGGACGCCGGGGCGGAGCTTCTAGGTAAGCCGGTCAGAGGAGCATTGGGTGGGGTATATGCAAATGAGCTATTGGAAGGCAGCGTAGGCCAGTCTCTGGTTGTGTTCCAGGCTGTCTACATTGCAGACGTTGCATTGCATTAACCAATGGTTGTGTGCCATGTCATCGACTGCACAGTCGGGTGTCAGATTGCTATTTCAAATGATGTGGTTAGCTGATATGTTAAACACCTATCCAGCTTTGTGAGTTCTGGCATGCGTCTGAAATGTAGTCATCCTGGAACCCAACCTCTGTCTGCACTAAGCAGAAAGTAATTGGGAATGTAAGCTGCGGTGCTTAGTACTAAGCTAGTGGGTGCCTCAAACACCTCAAAAAGAGCAAATGGTTATTTCTGTGAAATATGTTTTGCTTCTTTTTTTTGGTATAAATGTCACAATTAAGCGCTATGTTTTTGAGGCTGTGTCACCGTTGCCATAGCACTGGCTGGCTCTGAACTTTGACCCTGCACACAGCGGAATGTTCACCACCACCCCACATCCGCGGCAGCTCCCCCATCCTCCACCGCACCGCAAAGCACCCTGGGATATCACTTGCACCATGGCTGCAGTCCCCATTGATTTGATATATTTTGAAGTTTGATTTTACAGGGCAAGCTAAATTATTCTTGATTTAGTCTTGGTTTACTTTTTGAGTTGACAGAGCTTCATGATTGATTTATTTCACTGCGATCATATTAGTTTATTGACCCGTGACCCTTCTATGTGCTTCCTCTCTCCCTTCCTGTGTATGCTGGACACGCCCCTAGGGGAGTTCTCAGGTGTGTATCTGAACCCTCTCTTTCTCACACACACACATACACATCCCTGCCTCCCACCTTCCAAGACACACACGAAGTACCACTGTATGCCTGTAGGCTTTACCCAATGACACGATGCTGGCATTCCAGGCTACAACAGTTGTTTTAAATGTTGATCTAGTCCAGATATTGTCCAGATAATGCTCTCTTTGATTGGTTGGTCGTAACGTTACAAAGCTCAACTGAACCCTGTGGTCAATGAAGGTGAATCTCTCTGTTTGTCGCTCCGAGTCTAAACTGACTACTAGTGTTCTCTGGTCTTGGACAGATCCAAGCTCTCTTATTGCTCTCTCAAGCTTTAGTATATAACAAGTGCTTATCAGCAGTCTCTCTTCTCTCTCTCTTTTATCTCACCCCATCCCTCCTTCTCTCTCTCTCTCTCTCTGGTCTGTGCCCCCCTCCCTCTTTCTTTCTCCTCTCTCTCCCCGTTTCTCTTCCTCTCTCCCAGTCCGTGATGATTTTTTCGGTAAGGCTCCCTCTAGCCTTATTCAGCATCTCTGGCTGTTGCTCATCCTCCCATGTTGTTGTGTCTGTCTGTGATGTCTCGTCTTTGCTGCGTTCCATGTTGTGATGCCATTTCCTACCTGTTTCTCTGCTGTGATGTCACTTCCTCCCATTTCCTGTTGGCTTTTATTTGAGTCTGGCAAGCTATTTCTTCTTCTTTTGTATTTGTTTTTCACCTTTATTTAGATTTTGAATCCATTGCTTTGTCCTCATGTTGTTTGACACTGTGAAAGCACATTCCACTTTTATTTGAGCTTGTCACAGCAAACACATCATTATTGTATCTGTATTTCTTTTGGGAAATCTTTTGGGCTTTTCTTGGTTTCATTTCAGCTTGCGGGAGTTGGCTTAAACATCATGATTCTCCCCAAAACCTCTAAACCTTCATACATTACTGATGTAGAATTAATCCATAAATAGCCCCAGAATTCATATTCAAAGACGATTAATGTGTTCATTAAAAAAAGTTAACTAAGTTTATAGTTAATGCACACTTGGAGAGTTCATGAAGTGTTTATAGAGCAATAAAATGAGTGTAGCCTGGTCCCAGGTCTGTTTGTGCTCTCTTGCCAACTGTTTGGCAAGACAAACAGCACAAACAGATCTGGGACCAGGCTAGAAAGAGTGTTGTTAGTGTTAATCAATGCTAACACTAATGCTAACTAATACGTCACAGGTATGGGCAAGGAGGTGGAAAATCTGCTGACGGAGAACAAACATCTTCTGGAGACCAAGTAAGTGTGTGTGTGTGTGCTGCTGGATATTAACGATGGTTTGGTGCAAGATAGATTTACTAGAGGGGGCTGTTCTTTTGCAAGGGTTGAGTAAAAATGCAATTATTTGGATGAATAGAGAGAGCACACACACACAGACATGCAAGGATGTGTGTGTGTATGTGTGTTTGAGAGTGATAGTAAGACACGGAGAGAAAATGGGTTTTCCTTTTCTTTTATTTAGTTTTGTCCGTTTTCTTTTGAGGCGGGGTTACAGGTACACAAAAAAACAATCAAAGAAATGCATACAAGATAACCCCAACCCATTCCCCCCCTCAGTCCCCATCCACCTGCCCGCGTCCTCCCTCCCCACCTGGAAACCATGCCCCCCCGCCCTCCCCCACAACAGGTTTTCCTTTTCCAGTTGAAATGCCTTTCGATTGGCACCCAAATACTTTTGTTTAATTATTGAGTTAAGCAGTACAATTATTGATTCCCATTTCTCCCCATGCAGAAATGCTCTGAACATCGTGAAGAACGACCTGATAGCCAAAGTGGATGAGCTCTCTGGGGAGCATGAGGTGCTGAGAGAGGAACTGGATGCCCTTAGGACCGCCAAGAACAAAGTAGATGCAAAGGTTAAAGAACTGGAAGAAGAGCTGAAGAGGTGAGGGGTGGTGGGAGTGTGTGTGTGCGTGCGGGCATAGTGTGTGTGACTTGTGACTCTTATGACTCTTTGCCTCCTCAGGTTGAGAGCAGAGGCTCTGACTCTGGGAGCATCTCAGGACTCCAAGGATGAAGGAGGAGAAGATGTGAGTAAAACAAACAAACAAATAAACATTTAGTCATATAGCAGACACTCTTATCCAGAGTGACTTACAGTTAGTGCATTAGTATCTAGATACAACAACCACATATCACAGTCATAGAGTCATAAGCTAGGTTTCCATCCAATTGGCAACTGATTTTCATGCAAATATTCTAAAATGTGTTTCCATCAGAGATGTGTTTCCATCAAATTGACTTGTTGCGGATAAAAGGCTGTGCGTGGTGACTTAGTGCACATTTAAAAAAACTTTGCGGTTAAATTCCCACGTACCGAATAAAAATACAATTTAAATGGGTTTCCATCGCATGTTCAACTCTACCGATGGTTTTGTCACAAAACATTTTTTGTTATACAGTGAGGGAAAAAAGTATTTGATCCCCTGCTGATTTTGTACGTTTGCCCACTGACAAAAGACTGTTCCATGGGCCTCTCACTCCACCGTGGTTACCACCTTAATTTTTCTTCCACTCTTGCTCACCCACTCTCTCTACTCGGCCTTAACTAGCTTCACCTGTCCCTGCTCTGCTCTGCTCTAATTACTCTGCCAGCTCTGCGCTGCATTAACCACTACCCTCCCAGTATTTAAGGCCCTGGTCTTTCAGCTCTCCGGTGTCGGATCAGATCGTCTGCAAAGCTCACACCGGGAACCTGCTTTGCTCGCGCTTCTGGCCTCACCCTGGTTTTGTGACCCCCGGACCTGCCTGTTTTTTTGGATACTACAAGTCTGACCTCAGGAGATCCAGACCTGCTTCTGCTGCTGCCTTTACGACTCCTGACTACTCTATCAATCCCCGGTAACTCTGACCCAGCCTTCTGCCTTGACTACTACGTATTTTGGATTTTCCCTTGAACTGCTACTGCTGCCTGGTTTCATTCCGCCCTGTTGTGTCTGTGTCTCCCCCCCCCCCAGGACTTCTGGGACCACCCACCACCGGCTTCATAGGACGCATCGCTGCCACTGGGGGGGGCACAGACCCAGCGCATGGACGGATCCTGTTACCCCTGGAGCCTTCATTCACTCCCTACTTCCCTTTTCCCTTAAGGTTTAATAAACTTTCTGGTGTGACGCAATTGTGAGTCCTCCTGGTCGTCTGTCTGAACCGTCCCGTGACAGTACGATCTGAACCATTTATGGACTCAGCGCACACTTTCCCCGACATGGAAACCGATGAGCATGAGCAGCAGTTCCAGCAGCAGCAAAAACAACTCGCATGATCATTCAACTCCCTCACAACCTTACCCCAGCCAGTCTGCCCACCAGCCCTTGCCCCGAGTTACCTGCCCCGGTCATTGCAGCCGCTGCTCCGGAACCAAGATTGGAAACCCCGAGCGGTTTCAAACGGCGATTCAACCCAGGTCCGCGCCATTCCTGACTAGCTGCCGACTTCAGTTCTCTCTTGCAGCCAAGGACCTTCGCCACGGAGGGGCTCTAAAGTTGGGTATGCCATCACTCACCTGACGGGCCGAGCTCTGACTCTGGGGAACAGCAGAGTTCGAACGTCAAACCCCCGCATGTGCAACCTTCGGACCTGTTTGTGAGGAGATGCTGAAGGTGTTTGGACCTGGATTTCACCCACCGCAGAGGCGTCTCGTGAACTGTTCAGTATTCTGACAAGGCAGACGTACAGTTCGCATACCATTCCATCCGACTTCGAACCTGGCCTAGACGAAAGTTCTTGGAAACACACCATCGTTGGTGGACGCCGTTCTTCCATAGTTTGGCTGACTATATCAAGGACGAGTTGGCCTCCCATGAACTGCCTTCCACTCTTGATGAAGCCATCGCACTGACTGTCAGGAATCGACAGAAGGATACAGACCGTCGTCGTGAGAGGGGGCGCCAAGGTCCACCTACTACCGCGCATTCTTGGAGAGATCCGACTGGGCTCCTGTCATCTACTGCCACTCACCCAGGTCAGCTTGAGCAGTCTGAGCCTATGGAGATTGGGACGAGCCTCCCTCACTCCTGCAGCATGGCGCCAGCGCCGCTTCAACCTCAAACCTCTGGCCTCTATTGTGGAGGTGATGGACATCGTGTGGTAACCTGCCCTTATAAAGGGCCGAAGCTCACCGGGCATAGGGGGGAGTCCGGTTGAGGTTCAAAATGACCATCCCAGTCCTTCGACCGCAAACCCCTGCTGCAAGTTCACCTCCGCCGCCTCTCTGACTCAACTTCACACCCTGGCTGCTCTGGTGGATTCTGGCGCCGAAGCCAACATAATGGACATCAAGCTGGCACGCCAACTGGGACTGGAGAACCTCCGTTTGGACACCTCCTATTCCTGCCCCGGGCACTGGCCCGGACACTTACTCGGATCGGTCACTCATGTCACGGCCCGGTCGTCGATGGGTCCTGTCGGAAACCATCAAGGAAACTATCCAGTTTCACCTGCTCCCCTCCTCCAGGCCAACCCCTCATCCTGGGTTACCCATGGCTCCGCCGGCACAACCCTCAGCTCGACTGGGTGACCGGGGGTGATCAGGAGTGGGGAGAGGGACTCTGGCCACCGAAACTGCCTGCTTGCTGTCCGCACTTACCCCTCTCGGCCAGTAACTACTAACTCCGCTCCTGACCTCTCCAATGTCCCAGAATGCTACCCATGGTCCTCAGAGAGGTGTTTAACAAAGCAAAGAGCCACATCTCTGCCCCTCACCGAACCGTACGACTGTGCCATCGACCTCCTCCCTGGAACAGCTCCTCCAAGGGGTCGTCTTTATTCGTTGTCTGCTCCCTGAAAGAAAGTCCATGGAGGACTACATCAATGGCTTTCTCTGTCCGCAGGATTAATCCGTTCATCTTCATCTCCTGCTGGTGCTGGCTTCTTTCTTTGTGCGGAAAAGAAGGACGGATCTCTTCGCCCCCTGCATCGACTACAGGGGACTCAACGACATCACAGTGAAGAAACCGTTACCCTCTGCCTCTGCTCACCTCTGCTTTTGAGTTGCTCCAGGGAGCACTATTTTTTACCAAGTTGGATCTCAGAAACGCTTACCACCTAGTGCGGATATCCGGGAGGGAGATGAATGGGAAAACCGCATTCAATACACCAACAGGCCACTACGAGTAATCTGGTTATGCCTTTTGGCCTCACCAATGCGCCTGCTGTGTTCCAGGCTCTAGTGAATGAGGTACTGCGGGACATGTTAAACAAGTTTGTCTTCGTTTACCTGGATGACATCTTAATCTACTCCAGAAACCTGTCATGAACACAACCGCCATGTCCAGCAAGTCCTTCATCGTCTTCTGGAGGAATTCCCTCTACGCCAAGGCAGAGAATGTGAAGGTTTCACGTCAAGACAGTGGCCTTCCTGGTGGTACATAGTGGCAGAGGGAAGTATTCCAAATGGATCCTCTGCCAAAGTATCAGCAGTCACTTCATGGCCAGTTCCGGAGAACAGAAAGAAGCTGCCACAGTTTCTGGGGTTTGCTAACTTCTATAGGAAGTTTATCCGGGAACTCTACAGTACCGTTGCTGCCCCTCTCACTGCTCTAACCAGCACCAAAGCAACCCTTCACCTGGACCCCAGCAGCCGACAAAGCCTTCAGTACCTCAAGGTGAGATTCACCTCCGCGTCCCACTCCTCCATGATGCCTGATGTGGACCGGCCAATTCATTGTGCGGGAGGTGGACGCCTCGGATGTGTGGGACTGTTGGTGCTTTCTGGGGTCTCAGTGATTTCTCAGTGGGCTGCGGAGGATAGAGAGCTACCATTCCCTGTGCGACCTTTTTCGCACGTCGGTTGTCCCCCTCTGAGCTGCAAATTACGACATAGGGACACCGTGAGCTGCTGGCTGTGTGAAGCTTGCACTTGGAGGAGTGGCGTCACTGGCTGGAGGGGTCCAACCATTCCATTTCTCGTTTGGATCCGATCATAAGAACTGGGAGTAACATTGTCCGCACGGCCAAACGGTTGAAACTCCAGGCAGTCACCGCTGGGCCCTTGTTCTTCAACCAGGTTTAATTTCACTCTGTCATTACGGCCTGGATCACGCAACACACTAAAGCCTAGACGCCCTCTCCCGTCAATTCCCAGAAGGATGACAACCCCCTCCAAGGTACCCTGTGTGTCGTTTCTGCCAAAGTCCCTGATGCCATCGTTGCAGCCCCTGACCTGGGCTGTTGAGGGCACAGGTTGCTGGAAGGCTCTCCGTAACAGTGCCATGGTCCCTAGCACTTGCCCAGTCTGACCGCCTTTTTGTCCCCGAAGACCCTGAGGTCCCATTGGTCGTTCAGTGGGGACATGGACTCCCCGCCTAGCTTGTCACCCTGGCTCTCACCCGCACTTAAACATAGCTTCGCCAAGAGGTTCTGGATGGTCCCCTCTTGAGGAAGGTGTGTGTACGAGATTCGTCCAAGCTCTGCCCCATCTGTCAACCAACTCAAGTCGTCCTGCCCCCCCCAGCCGGATTGCTGCAGCCCATTGCCTGTGCCCCAGACGTCCCTGGTCTCACATGCCCTTGACATTTTTTTTGGGCTTTTTTATTCAAGTGGCAGGACCGTCTGTCACCACCCTCGTTGTACCGTTTCAGCAAGATGCACACTTCATTCTTCCTCCCCAATCTCCAACCTCAGCCAAGGAGATCCGCCCCAGGTGGTCCTGGAAATGGTCTTCCGGATCGACACGGACGCCAAAGGATGTAGTTTCTGTCCCGTGGTCCACAATTCTTCCTCCGCTTTTTGGAAGGAGTTCTGTCACCTGCTGGGGGCAATCCCACAGAAATCTGTGGACCCACATGTCCGGATTCCATCCCAATCCAATGGGCCACAGTTGGAGCGGGCTAATCTGCGAAGCTCAGGAGGCACTGCGATGCATGACTTTCACGGATCCCCTCGTCTGGTCCAAATGTGATGTGGTTGTGGTTCTCGGTTCAGAAAATTTCCTCCGACAATTTGTGTTTTGGCAGTACTGTCAGCCCAATTTCTATGCTGGTGCCTGCCACATTCAAGTGGACGTTTGGATTGTGGGGAGAGAGGTCAAATACTCAATGCCTTGTTTTTTGTATGCAATTCTGTGCTGTGCATTTGATATGAGTTTACTTCTTTGCACACTGTCCATCACTGTCTCTCAGCGTCAATTCGACCTTCAATTTGGAACTGCGAGACCCTCACTTGGTTTATGACTAGTCCACGTCAACCTTTGACCGGGGCTTTCATCTGTCAGCTTGTGTTCCGTTGTGTGCTATATTACTATGGGGGGGTTAACGACAACAAATTAATTCCCTGACGGCACTCTGGCCATCGGTATTATGTCCCTTTCCAATGTGTGTTTATGTCATACCAGCCTCCTCGATTTGCCAGCCAGGAAGAGGAGGTTACTTTGCCCATCTCTGCACTTGCTTTTGCCCGTCAGTTTCGATGTCGCCCAACACCTGGTCAGAAAAGCCCGAGCAGCCCACTGAATCCTAGATCCGGTTGCCAGCTACACTACCGTGGGCCAACCGTCGGAGAATTCCATGCTCCCACCTACCATGTTGTCTGGTCAAAGGTGTTTCTTTTTTGTGCCCTGTCGAAGAACCTGCCACTCAGGGTGGAGTCAGAAACCAGAAGCTGGCACCTCGGTTCATTGGCCCATTTCCCTATCATAAAGAGTGATTAGCCCAAACTGCTGTCCGGCTCCAACTGCAAATTTCCCTGAGGGGTGCACCCCCCTTTCCATGTGTCTAAGATTAAGCCCCCATCCATGGAGAGTCCGCTGGGCCCTGCTGCGCCTGGTACTCCTCTCCACGGCTCGTCCATGGTGGTCTGGTTTACACCGTCGCGCCGCTGCTTCGGTCAGACGAAGGGTAGGGGTCTCCAGGACCTCATTGACTGGGAGGTGCTATGGACCTTGAGGAAAGGACCTGGTGCCAAGCTAGTCGGATGTGGATAGGACTCCACTCATCCCAGCTTTCCACCAACGGCATCCTGATCAACCTGCAATCCGTAGGGGCCGCCCCAGACTGGCGGGGTCCCCTAACCGTACCTGCCCGCATCGGCTTCCTGTCCTGTTGCCTGATCCTGTCTCGGGAACCTGTCCCATTCTCCCGACCACGGCCCCCCCTGCTTCCTACCGAGGATGAGGACGTTCACTCGGGACCGTTTCGGAGGAGTTCTAGCCCTCCTCCGGCTCCCCTCCTCCCGCCCTGTCCAGGCGTTGTGTTTGGCTTCTTGGGATTCTGGGCCGTCCCTTGGAGGATGGGGGAGGGGGTTCTGTATGGCCTCTCACTCCACCGGGGTTACCACCTTAATTTTCTTCACTCTGCTCACCACTCTCTCTACTCAGCGATAACTAGCTCCACCTGTCCCTGTGCTCTGCTCTGCTCTAATACTCTGCCAGCTGCGCTGCATTACCACTACCTCTCCCAGTATTTAAGGCCCTGTCTTCAGCTCTCCGGTGTCAGATCGTCTGCAAAGCTCACACCCGGAACCTGTTTGCTCGCGCTTCTGGCTCACCCTGGTTTGTGTGACCCCGGACCTGCCCTGTTTTTTGGATACTCCTTTCTGCCTCAGGGAGATCCAGACCTGCTTCGCCTTTACGACTCCTGACTACTCTTCAATCCCGGTAACTCTGACCCAGCACTTCTGCGTTGCTACTACGTAATTTGGATTTCCCTAGAAAACTGTACTTGCTTGCCTGGTTTCATTCCGCCATGTTGTGTCTGTGTCTCCCCCCCCTCAGGACCTTCTGGTCCCACCCACCAACCGGCTTCATTGACTCTGCATCGCTAACGTGCCAACTTGGGTGTGCACAGGACCCAGCGCATTGGAACGGATCCTGTGTTATGCCACGGGAGCCTGTTCCTTCACTCCCTACTTCCCTTTTCCCTTAAGTTTAATAAACTTTCTGGTGTGACGCAATTTTTCGTCCTCTGGTCTGCCTGTCTGAACCGTGGACCAAAGACAAATTCAGTCTATATCTTTTTAATGGTCAGGTTATATTGAACAGCTGCGAGGACAGAATAACAACCAATCCAGAAAAAACACAAGTCAAAAATGTTATACATTATTTGCATTTTAATGAGGGAAATACAGTGGGGGAAAAAAGTATTTAGTCAGCCACCAATTGTGCAAGTTCTCCCACTTAAAAAGATGAGAAGAGGCCTGTAATTTTCATCATAGGTACACGTCAACTATGACAGACAAATTGAGGAAAACAATTCCAGAAAATCACATTGTAGGATTTTTAATGATTTATTTGCAAATTATGGTGGAAAATAAGTATTGTGGTCACCTACAAACAAGCAAGATTTTCTGGCTCTCACAGACCTGTAACTTCTTCTTTTAAGAGCTCCTCTGTCCTCCACTCGTTACCTGTATTAATGGCACCTGTTTGAACTTGTTATCAGTATAAAAGACACCTGTCCACAACCTCAAACAGTCACACTCCAAACTCCACTATGGCCAAGACCAAAGAGCTGTCAAAGGACACCAGAAACAAATTGTAGACCTGCACCAGGCTGGGGAAGACTGAATCTGCAATAGGTAAGCAGCTTGGTTTGAAGAAATCAACTGTGGGAGCGATTATTAGGAAATGGAAGACATACAAGACCACTGATAAATCTCCCTCGATCTGGGGCTCCACGCAAGATCTCACCCCGTGGGGTCAAAATGATCACAAGAACGGTGAGCAAAAATCCAGAACCACACGGGGGGACCTAGTGAATGAACTGCAGAGAGCTGGGACAAAGTAACAAAGCCTACCATCAGTTACACACACTACGCTGCCAGGGACTCAAATCCCTGCAGTGCCAGACGTGTCCCCAAGCTGCTTAAGCCGTACATGTCCAGGCCCGTCTGAAGTTTGCTAGAAGTGCATTTGGATGATCCAGAAGAGGATTTGGGAGAATGTCATATTGGTCCAGATGAAACCAAAATAGAACGTTTTGGTAAAAAAACTCAACTCGTCGTGTTTGGAGGACAAAGAATGCTGAGGTTGCATCAAGAACACCATACCTACTGTGAATCATGGGGGTGGAAACATCATGCTTTTGGGCTGTTTTTTTCTGCAAAGGGACCTGGACGGACTGATCCGTGTAAAGGAAAAGAATGAATGGGGCCATGTATCGTGAGATTTTGAGTGAAAAACCTCCTTCCATCAGCAGGAGCATTGAAGATGAAACGTGGCTGGGTCTTTTCAGCATGACAATGATCCCAAACACAAAACCGCCCGGGCAAACGAGGTGCTGCTTCATAGAGAAGCATTTCAACGGTCCTGGAGTGTGCCTAGCCAGTCTCCAGATCTCAGCCGCGATAGAAAATTCCTTTGGAGGGGAGTTGAAAAGTCTGTGTTCCCAGCGAACAGCCCCAAACATCACTGCTCCTAGAGGAGATCTGCAATGGAGGAATGGGCAAAAATATCCAGCAACGTGTGTGAAAACCTTGTGAAGACTTACAGAAAACGTTTGACCCTGTTCATTTGCCACAAAGGGTTTATTAACAAAGTATTGAGAAACTTTTGTTATTGACCCAATACTTATTTTTCCACCATATATTTTGCAAATAAAGTTCCATTAAAAATCCTAGCAGTGTGATTTTCTGGATTTTTTTTTTCTCATTTTGTCTGTCATAGTTGACGGTGTACCTATGATGAAAATTACAGGCCTCCTCATCATCTTTTTAAGTGGGAGAACTTGCACAATTGTTGGCTGACTAAATACTTTTTTCCCCCATCTGTAAGTATTTGACCCGTCTGCAAAATAATGCCTTAGTACTTGGTGGCAAGACCCTTGTTGGCATTCACAGAGGTCAGACGTTTCTTGTAGTTGGCCACCAGGTTTGCACACATCTCAGGAGGGATTTTGTCCGAAAAAAAACAAACACTCCTCTTGCCAGATCTTCTCCAAGTCATTAAGGTTTCGAGCCTGTCGTTTGGCAACTCGAACGCTTTCAGCTCCCATCCACAGATTTTCTATGGTATTGAAGGTCTAGGAGACTGGCTAGGCCACTCCAGGACCTTTATTGCTTCTTCTTTGAGCCACTCTGCTTTTTGTTGCCTTGGCCGTGTGTTTGGGTCTTGACATGCTGGAATAACCACATCCACATACCCATTTCGATTTCAATGCCCGGGCTGAGGGAAGGATGGTTCTCACCACACGGATTTTGACGGTAACAATGGCCCCCGTCCATCGTCCCTTTGATGCGGTGAAGTTTGTCCTGTCCCCTTAAGCAAGTCCCTTCACGGCGTAATGTGTTACCAATTGTTTTCTTGGTGACTATGGTCCCAGCTGCCTTGAGACACATTGACAAGATCCTCCCGTGTAGTTCTGGGCTGATTTTCCTCACGTTCTCATGATCATTGCAACTCCACGAGGTGAGAATCTTTTTCTGCATGGAACCCCAGGCCGAGGGAGATTGACAGTCTCTTTTGTGTTTCTTCCATTTTGCACGAATTTAATCGCACCAACTGTTGTAACCTTCTCACCAAGCTGCTTAGGCGATGGTCTTGTACAGACCATTCCAGCCTTGTGTAGGTCTACAATCTTTGTCCCTGACATCTCTTGTGAAGAGCTCTTTGGTCATTGGCCATGGTGGAGAGTTTGGAATCTGATTGATTGATTGCTTCTATGGGACCAGGTGTCTTTTATACAGGTAACCAAGCTAAGATTAGGAGCACTCCCTTTAAGAGTGTGCTCCTAATCTCAAGATCTACCTGTATAAAAGACACTGGGAGCCAGAAATCTTTCTGATTGACCGAGGGGGGGTGAAATACTTATTTACCTCATTAAAATGCCCAAATCAATTTATTAAAACATTTTTGACATTCATTTTTCAGGATTTTGTTGTTGATATTTCTGTCTCTCACGTGTACAATGAAACCTACCATTAAAAAAAAAAAAAAAAAAAAAAAATTTATAGACTGATCATTTCTTTGTTCAGTGGCCCCCAAACGTACAAAATCAGCAGGGGATTCCAATACTTTTTTCCCTCACTGTAATAGCGAACTGTGCCCACTCCTGGTCTTGGCACATGCTTCTGAGCCAATACCTCACAGATACAAGTCCGTAAATAGCCTACTACAATGATGAGATTATTATGGACCAAAAGAGCGATATTGTTTTTACTTGTCAATGAGCAGCCAAGCATCGATTCATCATGTCACCAGAATTAAAGACCCCTAGATATTTTATTGAAAGCGAGCATTAAGACTCATCACTGTGGACTTCCACCACTTCAGTGGTTCTTAAGTTATTTCATTTGTATCCTATTAATCTGCATGCTTTCCTGATATCCCGTAAGTGGGAGGGCCAACAACACATCATCGCGTGGACTCCAAGTTTACTTCGCATATGATGGGTTATTATACTGAACAACAAATATAAATGCAAATGCAACAATATCAAAGATTTTACGGCAGTTACAGTTCATATAAGAAATCAGTCAATTGAATTAATTAATTAGGCCCTAATTATGGATTTCACATGATTGGTAATACAGATACGCATTGTTGGTCACAGAAAAAAAAAAGGGGCGTGGGTCAGAAATCTGGTGTGCCAACATTTGCCTCATGCAGCGCGAGAAATCGCCTTCTCATACGATTTGATCAGGCTAGTTGATTGGGGCTGTGGAATGTTTGGTCCCACTCTCTATTCACATGGATGTGCGAAGTCTGTTGGATATTGACGGGAACTGGAACACCGACTGTCCCCAAAACATGCTAAATGGGTGACACGTCTGTATGAGTATGCAGTCCATGGAAGAACTGGGACATTTTCAGGCTTCCAGGAATTGTTGTACAGATCTTCGCGACATGGGGCCGGCATTATCATGCTGAATATGAGGTGATGTCGCTGATGAAAATGGCACGACATGGGCCTCAGATCTCGTCACGTATCAGATTGCATTGATAAAATGCAATTTTTGTTGTTGTACGTAGCTTTATGCCTGCCCATACTAACACCACCGCCACCAAGCGCACTCTGTTCCAACGTTGACATCAGCAAAAACCGCTCGCCCAACGACGCCATAAGTGTGGTCTGTGGTTGTGCGGCCGTTGGACATACTGCCAAATTCTCTAAAACGATGTTGGCGGCTTATGATAGAGAAATTAACCATTAAAATTATCTGGCAATAGCTTGGTAGATCATTCCGCACTTCCTGAAAGTGGGACATTCTATGGCATTATGTTGTGTGACAAAAACTTGCAGATTTAGATTGGGCCTTTTATTGTCCCTAGCACAAACGGTGCACCTGTTTAATGATCCTAGATGTTAATCAAATTTTATATGCCACACCTGTCAGGTGGGATGGATTATCTTGGCAATGAGAAATGTCACTAACAGGGATGTTACAAAATTTTTGCCACAAACCTTGAGAGACAGACGCTTTTTATGCGAATGGAAACATTTCTGGGATATTTTATTTCAACTCATGAAAAATCGGGACCAACACATTTACATTTTGCGTTTTAGATTTTTGTTCACGTATATACAATATTTGCGCATAAAGGCGTTTCCACGCCTTTTTGCAATAATTCATTTTACAAAACAGAAAAAAGATCCCACTTGTCTAGTGTATTGTTGTTTGTCTAATTTGGAATGTTTACGACAAATGTGCTATTTCCATCAGGCCTGTGTGGTGACATTATTTATTGACATGTATTTACTCGCATAAAAGGTTGGATGGAAACTGGTTTCTGTAAGAACATTTCTAAAAAAGACAGAAAATCTAGTAAGAAAAGGACTAGTGCAACTGGTAGTGACAGAAATGCAAGTACAACCAGGGATTTTTAGTTTTTTTCAATGTCGAATTAACTGTGAGTGGTAGATAGATTTGTGTATATGGGTTAATCCTGGGAGAATCGCCACTTGCCAAATTAATATTGAGATTCTTGTGGTCCAGCTTTGTCTCTGTAGAACTGGAACTTCGTGTTTGACAGAAATGCCTTTGCAGAAGCCCTCAATCCTAATGAGTTCATATGAATTCACAACCGCATTTCACCTACCTACCTGTTCAACTAAATTAAGTAGGGCAGGGGTTCCCAAACTTTTTTGGCCCTACGACCCCATTTGATATTTCCAAAAAATGGTGACCCACCATGTAAACAAAGGATGGAATCAAGGTTCAAATTTACTTTTTGTAATGGGGTTAGGACAGTTCTATTACAAAATTCAATCTGATAGCTAATTTTGACAGTATTTCAATCTGAAGGAAGTATGGTTTTGAAGTGATGAAATGCATCAGAAAGGTATTAGGGGAAGTTCAGCAGAAGATCATTTTGTATGTCTTGATTGTTCTTTCCCCAGTCTGCCTTTAGTGCTGGTCTTGTCCATATGTTCTGATGAGTCCTGAGTGGCTTGTGGCATTGTTATAGAGGGAAACAGAAAGGACACTACAGTGCATTAGGAAAGTATTCAGCCTCCCCTTCACTTTGTTCAACATTTTTGTTACGTTTAGGGCTCTGTGGCGCGTCATGAATGCTCTTGTCAGCCCAGTGATTTGCCAGGAAATAATGCCGGGTCTCACGGTATTGACTGCTAACTTAACATAAAACACATTCATATCATCGTCCTGTCTTCCACGCATCAGCCTAACAAGCCACTGAATGCAGACCTTTGAACATACCTAATTTAAACAAGTATAATAAATCCCTGTAATATGGATGTGTCTCGCGAGTGGCGCAGTGGTCTTAAGGCTGTTGCCACTAGAGATCCTGGTTCGAATCCGGCTCTTCATAGCCCGGCTTGACCGGGAGACCATGGGGCTGCCGCCAAAAATGTGGCCCAAGCGTCGTTCTAGGCGATAGGGGAGGGAATGGCGCATGGATGTAGCTTAGTTGAATTAGAGCATGCGTTCGCAACGCCAGGGTTGTGGGTTCGATTTCCCACAGGGGGGTTAATGAAAAAATAAAAATAATGTATGCATCCACTAACTGGTAAGTCGCTCTGGGTATAAGAGCGTTGCTAAAATGAACTAAAAATATGTAAATGTAAATAGGCTACACATCCACAATAAATCCATTATTTATTTTAGACAGGTCTAAAAAAACATGAAGAAAATGTAGTCTATTTCAGAAGAACAGAAATAGCATACTGCGTTGTCCTTATGTTAGCCATGATCTGGGCTATAGTGCCTATGGCTGTGGGCTTACACTAGTTAATTGAGCAAAAGATTTGCTTAGAAATTCCGTAGCATTATTTATATTATTACTCACGTTTCTGGCAATTTCTCGCTATGGAATAGCCTTCATTCCAGACCAGAAATAGACTGACGAGTTTCAGAATAAAGTAATTTGTTCTGGCCATTTTTAAGCTGTAATCAAACCCCACAATTGCTGATGCTCCAGATACCAACTATCTAAAAAAGGGCCCGGGGTTTTTTTGTTCTTTAAGAAAACATTTTTCGTGTGCTAAAAAATTTGAAAAAGGGTTTCAATGATCAATACCCTTTTTAAAAGATAAATGGATTAGCAAACACAACGTGCCATTGGAAACAGGATGAGGGTTGCTGATAATGGGCCTCGTCGCCTTGTAGATATTCCATAAACAATCAGCGTTCCAGTAAAATGCATTTAAAACTTTAAAAAGTTCCCTTTTTTTGATAAATTTTGATGTTTTTTTAATGGAAAAAAAAAATAGTTTTCTTCGAAAACGGGGGGAATTTTCAAAGTGCCCCCAAATTTTTGAAGGGTAGTGTAGGTATCCCAGTTAGGCCTACCCCCTTTGAAAGCGGATTAGTATGCTTCATTTAAGAAGTTATTTGGCCATTTTAGTTGTGATACAAACCTTATCAAAAAATAACCCTATGGGCAGGTACATGAGGTGTGGGGGGGGGGGGGGGGATATGATTGCAAAAAAAAGCAGCGTGTTTCCCTCCAGCTGGGCTCATTCACAAGGATAGGCAAATTTTGTCAACCATACACTATTCTTGTTTTAATATTGTCTTTACATATATAAAAAATTATTGTGAAATTTTTTTGATTTAAAATGGCCATTATCATGCACCTTTCGAAAAGGGGGAGCGGAAAAAAAAAAATACAGCATCTATGACTTAGATGCGAATGGAGGGCGCTTTTTTCCGGGGTTCATTTTCACCCCAGCCAGGTGGGCATACTCCTTTTTTTTAAAGAGAAAAAATGTGCTAAATTTTAGGAAAAAAAAAAAAGGTATTGAAAAATTTTTTTTAATAGAGGCCATCACTCGTTTCCCCCAGTAGGACAAAATGATAACCAAAAAACTGAAAGCGCTGGAAAAGAGCGCTGAAAATGACTAAAATGTAAATGCAATTTGCAAGCCAAAGAAATTTTGGGCCAACGTGAGCTCATGGGCTCTCATGAAGTGTTTGATTCGATTTTCAAATAATTTGCATTGAGTCGAGTGATTAGGGGGAAAAAATAGAGTGCTGAGTACCAGGCATTTAGCAAGTTTTGGTAGGCTACAATGACCATTGAGATCGGGTTTGGAGAAGCCAATTACTGTGACAAACGGCCCCACATGGAATTTTGATGCCATAACAACCTATTTACTTTACACCTTTATTCTAAATGGATCAATTTAGTTTTTTCCCCTCACAATTACACACAATCCCCAAAGACAAAGTAAAAACAGTTTTTATTTTTTTGCAAATATATAAGGGGTTGGAGGGCCATCAAGGACTTTCAGAGATTTGCCCGAAGCCACTTGCGTTGTTTTTGGCTGGTTTTTAGGGTCGTTGTCCTTTGGAAGGTAAACCTTCCCCCCGTTGAGGTCCGAGCATTGGAGAAGGGTTTTATCAAGGATCTCTCTGTTTCTTTGCCCCGTTAACTTTTCCCCCATCCCGACTGTCTCCTCCCTGCCGTTTTAAAAACACCCCAAGCATGATGCTGCCCCCACCCTGCTTCACCGCGGAAGGTATTGGGCCGGTGATGAGCGGTGCTGGTTTATCCAAGTGATTTGGCATTTAGGCCAAAGAGTTCAATCTTTGGGTTTTATCGACCAGAGAACTTTTTTCATGATCTGAAAGCCTTTTGGTACCTTTTTGGGAAAATCCAAAACGGCAGTCATGTGCCCCTTTACGAGGAGGGTTCGTCTGGCCATCTACCATAAAGGCCTGATTGGGGAGGGTGCAGAGATGGTTGGTTTCTGGAAGGTTCTCCCATCTCGACAGAGAACTGGAGCTCTGCGAGGACCACCGGGGTTTTGGCACCTCCCTGACCAAAAGGCCCTTTTCCCCCGATTGCCCGTTGGGGCGGGGGCCCGCTTAGGAAAAGGGCTTGGTGGGTTCAGACTTTTTCCATTTAAAATGTGGAGGGCCCCTGTGTTTTTGGGGACCTCAATGTTGCAAAAGTTTTTGGTACCCTTTTCCCCAGATCTTGCCCCGACACAATCCCGTCTGGAGCTCTATGGGCAAATTTCCCTTTGACCTCATGACTGGTTTTTGCTCTGACATGCACTGTCAACTGTGGGACCTATATAGAAGGTGTGCCTTCCCAAACAGTCCAATCAAATTTAATTTTCCACAAGTGGACCCAATCAAAATTTAGAAACATGTCAAGGATGATCAAAGGAAACAGGGTGCACCTGAGCTCAATTTTTAGTCCTAGCAAAGGGGTTTAAACTTCGTAAATTGGTTTTTCTTTTTTTATTTTTTAATACATTTGCAAAAAAAACTTAAAAACCTGTTTTTGCTTTTCTTTTGGGGATGTGGTAGATTTAGGAAAAAA